>CM059187.1:105869329-106069329 GCA_030323885.1 Branchipolynoe longqiensis | reverse complement strand
CCTGGGAAATGGTCGGCTTCATGGGTTTAACTTTCTTAATTAGGCAATGAACGCCCCACTTTTTTAAATACGTAGTGTACATTTTAACAGTGCCTTTACGCCATGCATGCGAAACTATTCTTTGCTGTGTAATTTTGTCTAAACCAAATTGTTCTAAATATTTATTCAAAAAAGGAATGCCAGCAACGGCGTTGTTGACACGTCCCCGCGTTGTTTTAGGGGGCCTTGGTGTGTCAGATTCCCTGGCGATCTTCGGAATCGGAGGCAATCTGTGGCTGTTGCCACTATGCCCGGTAGCCAAGGCTGTGTGTCCCAGTCGGGAACGATTAAAATTGCGTGTGCTTTCTCCATCTTTATCTTTCGGGCCACTCGGCTGATCATGCTGAATGGAGGGAAAATATAGTAAAATTTATTTCCCCATGCCAGAGAAAACGCATCTATCTGCCAGGCATTCGGTTCTGGATGCCATGAAACATACTTGTCAATTTTAAAGTTATTACGAGAAGCAAATAAGTCGACTTCAGGTTGGCCCCATCTTTGACAAACTATGTTAAATATGTGTGGACTGAGGGCCCATTCCAAATGGTCATGGAAATGCCTGCTTTTCTGGTCAGCCAGTGTATTCTGACTGCCCGGGATATGTGCAACAGTTAACCAAACTTTATGTAGTTGCGCCCAATCCCAAATTTGCCTTGCTATTTCATTACATGGTTTGGACTTTGTCCCTCCCATATTTCGTACATACGCCATTGCGGTTGTATTATCCGTCAGAATTCGAACATGTTTACGTGGTACCTTAACAAGGCTTGCAAGACCCAAATAAATGGCCCTCAATTCCAAAACATTAATATGGTCTGAAATTTCATTTTGCAACCATCTTCCCCCTGGTGCGACTGCATTACAATGCGCTCCCCAACCTTCTAGCGAGGCGTCGGTAGTGACCACTGCGTTGGGTTCACTCATCCGTATAGGGTTAGGAGAATTTTGAATATTATTAAACCACCAATTAATATCATTCATTCCATCTTCCGAAATAAACATTTTTCTTTCGAAATTACCTTTTGTGCGAGCCAACCCTAAGTTCTTATCTATCTCCAAAGATTTTATATGTGCTTTGCCATATAGAATAGCCGGGGTATACGCTATCAGTAGGCCAACTAGCACGGCGACCTGCCTTATCTTTAGACTATTTAATGCCACCAAGCGGGTCGCTGTATCATGAAACTTTATAAGTTTGTTCTCGGGGAGTGAGATCGTCATTAATCAGGTATTGATGATAAACCCCAAACATTTCAGTTCGGTTGTCGGTAAGAAGACCAACTTTTTCTGATTAATATAAAATCCTAACCTTGTTAAAAGGGAACATAGGTCAGTGACAGCTTGCTGACAGTCATCAAACGATTGTGAAACAATAAATGAATCGTCAATATACGGGAACATAGTGTGACCCTTTCTAGCCATAGCCGAAAAAAACGGCTTCAGTAGTTTAGTAAATAGACGTGGAGCACACGCCAAACCATTTGGCATGCAAGTGAACTGGAATAGGGTATCATTCCAAATGAACCTCAAGAATTTTCGGTGTTGTAAAAATTGGAACAGTATAATAGGCATCCTGTAAATCTACACTGGCCATCCAGGCCTCAGGCATAACCAAATCCCTGGCAGTATCAAGAGAAAACATTTTAAAATGTTGATATTCTCCCAAATCATTTAACTTAGTCTCACTAGTAATTTCAAGCCATTCAGAAAAACAGTTAAAAATGTTTCCAGCACAAAAGTTTCTTACATCTGTCTGTGTCGATTCCGCCACCATGTCTTCTAGCCCAGCTGTTTGGGTTGACGTGTTCATTTGCTGCCTGGGCGCGGGAAGAGTTGCTTTGGGGCAAATTCCGTCTGGAACAGTCGGTTGCCGTCGTTCCAGCTTTGTCGGTCGCCCCGACCTCTGCCCCGTGGTAGATAGCCGTAGGAGTGGCCGGACCTGCCAGCTCTGGTTCCGCGACGGATGCGAAAATCCCCTCTCGGTCTACGGAAACGGGACGTGTTCTCCCCTTTCCTGGACGGCTCCATGTTCCGGCCACTCTTTGTTTCCGCCTCCACTTCCTTGAATAGGTAGGGGAGTTGGCCGCCAAACATCTTCCCCTTATCTAAGGGTTTCCCTTTGATGGGCTTGGGAGGAAGAAAGAGTGTGTACTCCTTCCCATCATTGTCCATAACTTTCTTCGATCGCGCAACCTCCTTACCGGCTTGGGTGGTGACTGCCTTAAAGACGTTCTCTAAACTTCTTTGCCTTCTCTAGTTGGCAACGCTTGCGCACCTTCCCGCCAATCTTCGCATAAAGACCGGCGCGTTCGGTGTCAGAGTCCGACTCCGTACTTGACGAGTCGGACGAAGAGTCAGAAGACGAGTGTTTCTTCTTCTTGCTCTTCTTTTTGGGCTTCTTGGTCTTCTTCCCTTTCGTGGCCTTGGTGAACTCGTCACCAGACGAACTCACTGCCTGCTTCCGCTTTTTGGTCTTAGGATGCGGGATCTCCACAGCGGAATCCGTTTCCTCAAAATCGGAAACGTCCTCCCAATCCGAATCCATCGGTGGGATGTGACGAGTCGGGTCATTAAGGCTAGTCGTTTGTAGTTGCCGCATCTTTTGTTCGACCAGACGGTTGACCTGATCCGTTAGGTCAACCGGGTATGCGGTACCGTCATCGCTCTCCCTATCTGAGAGTAGATCGGCCCCAGGCTGTGGCGACGGGGGAGCTGTCAGGTCAGGTGACACATCATAGCCGGTAGGCATGCGCCCCTCCGCAGCAGCGGGCGGCGCTTTGTTTCGCTTTGTAGCCATCGGTAGTCTGTAACCAAAAAAGGATACTTATTAAACCGGAATCAACTCAACTGAACACCGAAGTGACGCCAGGTAAACCTGGGTTGAGGATCTATATGGTATTGAGTAACGTATTTACACCGTTCTCAGTACAGGCGTGATAAGCTAAGTATTGTCGTAGGTTTTTAGGTATCGAAACCAACCATACGTGGGGTAGGCTTCTAGAACCTCCCATCTCTCTGTCGCGTACACTTCTCCCACCCGCGGCTTCTGCGTCAGCAAGTTGGAGAAAATGCTACGAAACTAGGAGAAACGCCTCATTCAGAAGGGGAATCTATAAAAGAAACCCAGGATCATCCCCAACAACACCCTCTATTAGGGTCCGAAGGAATCTCCACAGGAGATGTGACCGTGCCACCATCTCTACCCGTATCAAAGCGGGTCGATAGAACCATGGAATCAATAAGCACAAAGCAATCCTTTGTTCTATCCGTTTCGATATTTCAAACGCTAATCTAGTCCAAACTGGACGTACAAAAGTTCTGAACTTTCAAATCTAGATTCTATGTTGCATCATAAACAAGCTTAACCAAATAATCTCCATTACTTACAGTTATGAGCTTGCTGTAGATAAATCCTACTGGAGCAACTCCACGAGCGGTCTCCGGTCGTGAGTTGTTTATGCTAATTGCTGGACCGGATGTGCTTCCCTCTCCCTAGCCTGAGGCTGTATACCGAGGTAAAATAAATATATATATATATATATATATATATATATATATATATATATATAAAAACATATGTATAACATATAGTCTAGATACAAGTATGTGTGAAAAGAGAAGAGAATTGAGGAGAGCAGAGATTAAAATAGAATGAAATACAAAAGAGAAAAGAAATGAAGCGAAGTGAGAAGAGAAGAGGAGAAAAGAGGGGCGAAGAGAAGGGAAGAGAAACAAAGAGGTGAGGTAAGACGAGGAGAGAGAAGAGATGAGAAGAAATTAGAAGGGAACAGAAGCATTTAGATGAGATGAGAAGGGAACAGAAGCATTTAGATGAGATGAGAAGGGAATGGAATCATTTAGATGAGATGAGAAGAGATGAGAAGGGAACAGAAGCATTTAGATCACCTGAGAAGGGAACGGAAGCATTTAGATGAGATGAGATGAGAAGGGAACAGAAACATTTAGAAGAGATGAGAAGGGAACAGAAGCATTTAGATGAGATGAGAAGGGAACAGAATCATTTAGATGAAATGAGAAGACATGAGAAGGGAACAGAAGCAATTAGATGGGATGAGAAGGGAACGGAAGCATTTAGATGAGATGAGAAGGGAACAGAATCATTTAGATGAAATGAAAAGAGATGAGAAGGGAACAGAAGCAATTAGATGAGATGAGAAGGGAACGGAAGCATTTAGATGAGATGAGAAGAGATGAGAAGGGAACAGAAGCATTTAGATGAGATGAGAAGGGAACAGAAGCATTTGGATGAGATGAGAAGGGAACGGAAGCATTTAGATGAGATGAGAACGGAAGCATTTGGATGAGATGAGAAGGGAACGGAAGTATTTAGATGAGATGAGAAGAGATGAGAAGGGAACAGAAGCAGTGAGATGAAATGAGATGAAACGAGATGAAACGAGATGAAACGAGACGAGACGAGATGAGATGAGATGAGATTAGAATCATCAGTTTACACTGGACGTCTCAGTAGGAGTGCGGCACCGCGTGAATGCCGGCTGCGCCCCGGTGTGGCAGCGTCTCGGGGGCCACCCGCCTCACTGACTCACAAAGCACGTGACCGCGCACCATAGCACGGCGCCATTGTCAATACCACGTGTACGTGGCGTGCAGTTAACATGCAGCCCACCAGCCCCAGTTGCGGGCGAGCCACTGAGTGCACACTCACCCTGGTGGCGCGTTCACAAACCGACGGGTGTCGTGTGCAAACGCAGGGTCGTCTGCATTCGTTTTTAAGGACAAATTAAATCCAGTCTAAATACGGTGGTTTCAATGTCGGCCACCAGAGTGCGCTTCGCGTTATTATAGAGTTAGGCTAGGCGCAAGCCTATAAACACCCATTATCGCCTCTCACCCAGACCGACCCCTTATGTCGCACTCCAGCCTGGGAACACCACCCCTTCACGCACGCCCTCACTCTCACCCCCTCCACATCGCACCCGTCTCTTCCTCAAAACCTGTCTGTCTGTTTGTCTCTCTCCCGCCTGACCTTAGGGTCACAACACCAACCAACAAAAACTCTCTCTCTACTCACACACACACACACACACACACACACACACACACACACACACACACACACACACACACACACACACACACACGCACGCGCGCGCGCGCGCACTCTCCCCACCCCTCCATCTTTCGCGCACTCTCACCCTCAATATCTCTTTCCTTATTCACTCATTCACACTCACTCACTCATTCACCCATTCACACACACTCACTCACTCACTCACTCACTCACTCACTCACTCACTCACACACAGACACTTTGTTACTATTCTAAACACATCCTTCTGACCAAAACCACCTTCACACAGAAACCCTACACCTTAGCAGCATCCTCCCCCCCCCCCCCCCACTCAGCCCCACCCCCCCTGTTACCATCCTCCAACAAACCCTCTGTAAAAGCCACCCCGTTGCCATCCTGCCAAAACAACCCTACATGCACCCCCTATGTGAACCCCCAACCATCACCCGAAACTACCAACACACCCGAACCAAACAGGATGGCCGAATGGCCGAATGAGTTAGAGCATCCGGCTCCCATGTTGGTAGATCGTGGGGTCATGGGTTCGAACCCGGGTCGAGTCAAACCAATGATTTAAAAATTGAAACTTGTCGCTTCCTAGCCTGGCGCTCGGCATTATTAGGATAGGACAAGGACTGGTTGGCTAAGTGTCAGGATAATGTGACTGAGTTGGATATCAGGTCATGGTGCTGGCAGCCTGGTCTTCTAGTGGGGCAGCACTATAAAGTCGTCATGAGTGCGCACTGTCACAAGTCGGTCCCGTCCTGATATGACCTTAGATGTTGCTAGGACGTAAAACAACAACAACAAACAACACAAACCAACACCCACCCACTCACAAACTTCAGTGCACCTCTAATAACTGGGCTGCCTAGCATTATTTACTCCCTCAACGAGTAGTGGACCACGTGACCAGGCGAGGTGTGGCGTCTTGGCGACCTCATAATGAATGCCACATATCCCAGGGTGGCTGTTGCGGGGTGATGTTTTATTTGCCTGCTTTGCTCCATACTGTGCTTATAAAGTTATACCTATCGGCTCTGATTGGCGCAGTTTAGCATCACAGGAAAGCGGCATTAGTTCAGGCATTAGTGACCAATTACAGAATTTAATGAAGGTGGGACTAGATTTGGTAAACAGTGTCTAAACAAAAACCACATCATCTACCCTCTTTGGCTTATTGTGTCACTCGTTCACCTCCCCCTGTCAACGGTTACAACTGGTCTCGTCCAGCACACAAAGACTCCCAATGTGGAGGTGGTGGGATGTGATATGCTATTAAGCTTCACCACATTACTACTAAATGATGAATATTTGCCTAACCCGTGCACATAAGGGTAGGTGTAGAGTATTGCTTTAAAACATTTTGGAGATCATATTTCTGAAAGCTGAATATAATCTCGCTTACATTAGTTACATTTTTTTTTTTTTGTTAAATATGTTTATTCTGCTGAATAAATCTTTTGTCAGTGCCGAAGCACTGGTCTTCCAGCCATTTTTCAATTCAGGGTTATTTACACAAAAGGTATATAGAATAAGGTGTACAATACCTGTTGAATAGACAATTTGCACCATGTAACACAATGAAATTCTAAAACCCAAAAGTTCCCTAACAATATGGTACAGTAGTGTCATATAACCAGATCAGTATTAGTCAGATCAATGCAAGTATTTACATAGTATTTAAAATGTAAGCAGAAGTTATCTTCTGTATTCAGTTGGTAAATATGTACTAAGTTTGAATGTTCAGTTGGAGTTAGGAAAGCGGTATATAAATGTTGGTTTGTTAGGAAACTCTAGTGTAACTCTAATGTAGCTAGTTATGTGAGTTTATGAATTATGTTGTTGGGGTAGGGTTGTTAATAATACACTGGACCATCTGTGACCAGCGAAGCAGTGGGACCAATCCCAGTGCATTTAGGTCTTAAATTTTACATTTTTACCTGGGCTGTCTCTGTCATCGTATATGGTTGACTGGAGATAACAGAGGAACAGCAACAAGTGGGGGCTGGGGGGGGGGGGGGGGAGAGAAACCGAGGCTGAGGGTTTGGTGGTCTGCCACTTACGGTATGGTGACGCCATGGAACATACTTTACTGCAATTGCATAAGGGCCTGCCCAATCCGATGTACTCTTAGTGAGTTTTTAAATTCTAGGTAAGAGGACGCTGCCCTGGTTCTGGTTGGTAGGTTGTTCCACATCATGCTACCTTTGTAAATTGGTGCTTTAATTAGTTTGTTTGTGGAAGGCTTGGGGACTTTGAGTAGAGTGGAATCAGCCCGTCTAGTATTCCTTTTTGTGTTTTCTATATATTGGGTATCTCTGGCTCTTCTGTACATAAGTGATAGGAGATGTGAATCTCTTCTAACCATTAGGTAATCTAGGTTTGCTAGATAGATGAATAATGGTAAATGCAGTGATAGATGAATAATGGTAAATGCATTCCTTTCTTGCAAACCTGCCACAAATCACCACCTCAAAGAAGGTACACTACTTATAAGGAAGGTCTCTTTGGGCATCAGCGCTAATTCATCTACCATCTACCAACATACCTACCCTACTACACTCAATGCACGCTCTCCCCATCCCACTCCCACCCTGCCCTCCCCACCCATCCAACCAACTCACCCACCGCCCAGACAGGGATTTCTGGCAGCATGACGAGAGCTTTGCCTGGTCTCAGGTGACTCAGAATTTGCTAGAAACTCATTTGACTTCGCTGGTGCTCAGCATTTAAACCCATAGTAATAGAATGTGCGCCCAGACCCGGCGCAGGACCATGTGTCCCGGTGAGTGTACGTGCCTTTCTAAATGCCGGACCCAACAGAAACACCGACAGGAGGCTAGTACCACGAGTCTGGGGCCAAATGTAAGACCAACTTTTTATCTGCTCCGGCGTTAAGGGCGGCCGGCGGGTTAGCTATCGTCAGTGTTGGTATATGTGTCACGGGAAATGTATGTTGCCAAAGCACGGGTTGGTTAGCTAACCAATGCGTTATTTATAGATTTGGGGAAACCCTCTGTGCTTTGTGTACATTCGTCGATTTGACAATATGAATAACGCTGCCAATGTAGCTGCTACGTTAATATCGCTTCGAATTTAGGGTTAATTTAATGAGATTTCATGATTTGAGTATGTAGTTCTGTTAAATATGCGGCGGCGGCCATGTTTTGTTGATGTGCGACAGTATGGATAGCGACGTCGATGCGGCGAGGGTGCGATTTGTTTAGTTTGCATTCGTCAATTCGACAATATGAATAACGCCGCCGATGTAGCTGCTACCTTAATATCGCTTCGAATTTAGGGTTAATTTAATGAAATTTCACGTCCTGCGTATCTTATTCTGTTAAATATGATTGCATTGAATAGATTTGAGCCCAATCGGTCCCTAACCCTGACGTTAAACCTGCTACTTCTTGGGGTTAGTGTGGGCGACGTTAACTCTCGAGGTATTTGCCTAACCCGTGCACATACATTGTCACTTTTGGCCGCTAACCCAGGAAATCCGCGCGAAGCACGGGTTAGGACCGCTAACCCGGCCTCATACATTTGGCCCAGGGGTATTTGTATAACCCGCCGGTTCATAGATCCTCACTCAGCACGCCGAGCTAGTTCGATTGCAGGTTTGACTCACTTCCACAGATAAAACGTTGTACCAAGGAGCGTTGGCCTCGATTAGCATACCTGTTCGTATAATTCATGTCAAAGTTGCATAATCCGATGCTTTAAGTGCCTGCTTTATTTTCTTTTACATAAATATATTAGGTCGATTATTATAACCTGCGTTAGATTAGTTTGACTTTGAAGTAAACTTTTATTTTAAATGGTTAATGTCAAAGCTATTTGAAGTGAGGGAGCAGAATTAATTTAGGTGCTCACACCAAAATGCTGTCCTTCTTTAGCAATCTTTTTAGCACAGCATGGAGGGCACACAACTGCAATAAATGTATGCAATAAATGTATGCAATAAATGTGTGCAATAAATGTGCACAATAAATGTGTGCAATAAATGTATGCAATAAATGTATGCATAAAATGCAATAAATGTATGCAATAAATGTATGCGATAAATGTATACAATAAATGTATGCAATAAATATATGCAATAAATATATGCAATAAATATATGGAGTAAATGTATGAATAAGTGTACACAATAAATGTATGCAATAAATGCATGCAATAAATGCATGCAATAAATGTATGCAATAAATGCATGCAATAAATGTACGCAATAATAGTCCACTAATAGTAATACATTCAGTTAAGGTATTTGCTATGTGTGCATTGTATATTGAATATACCTGTTATAATACACATCTGAATTCACACCTTCTAGCGCTAGCAGGAGTCTACTTGCCTTCTTAGATCACTACCTGTCCCTGCACAGCAGACAAATTCTGCAAGTCATCATAAACGACTTCTACTATCCAAACACATGTCTCTTCTGGGACAATAGAGTCCTGTAGAGATCATGGCGTACCAATGACCTGTTGTGCTTTTTGAAGCATCTTCCCATCTTCACCTCCCTCACAGCATTTAGTTACAATTAAATACCCTCACCCCCGCCCCACGATTGCCCCACGTCCAATTCCATATAACCAACTCCCATCCGAGCTATCTAATGACCAGCGATATTTCTTCAGTGAAAAACTTGGTAACAGTATCTTTTCAGCGGCTGGTAATTATTAGTCAAAAATATCAAAATTAGTTAATGGTAACACAGTTATTTTATTTTAGACTTAACTAGATGACGTTGGTCGCGCACTAGGGTAGATTTATTTGTTTTAAATGAGACAAAAACAGAAAGAAAAAAAAGAGGAATATGGCTTCAATGTGAGAAGACGGAGGGGCAGTTCACATAAGCACCACTGCTCCATGGTAACACCTGCACCATTCACTCTCAGGCAGCGCCATCAGGTGCTCTATACAATGTGTGAGTTAAGCACAGGAAGACATCTCACACTAGTCACATCACATTCCTCGACAGGCCTGTCGCCTGCTCTCGATTACATGCTACCAATGGGCGTCTAATTTCATCTAACCAGCAGTATTAAAGTCCGACAGGCTCTGGACATGAACTGACTATTGGCAGACACCTTCACACGCGAGGCTATTCAGTAGTACAACAAGCGAGGGTCATTAACTATGTATGCCAACACCTACCTAGCATTAAAATGCCAGGTAGGACGCGTCGCCATGGCTTGCCTGGGTACACCATTAAAGTTGGACTCGCCGGTTAACGTCACAATCAATGTGTCAGAAAGAGGCCGGCGCTTCCTTATACCCCAGTCACACGCTTGCGAGCACTTTGCAACAATTTGCGATTAAAAAACACCAACCTGGGTGGTAGCAACCAGTCGCAAAAAGGTTTTTATTTGGTCTTCATTAGTCACTGACCTCCTGGAAACTTCTGTACGATCAAAGTAGTCGCCAGGAGATCGCCAATAATTTTTATAGGTTGGTGATCAGTCGGGGACCATCCCCAACTGATCAATGACTGTTCAACGATTGTGGCATCGCTGCCATGCACCTGCGACCACTCAGCGATTGTTTGGCGAGCGGTCGGGGACTGATTTGAGACTGATCTGCAATCAAACACTGATTGGTTGCAAACCAATCACAAATCAGACGCCAACCAGTCCCTGACCACTCACCGACCAATCGGCAACCGGTCGCCAACTCTTTTTTTTACCCACGTTCTTTTTGCTCTCAACCACCCAGGTTTTTTTTGTGGCTGACCAACCTCTTTTTTTTATGGTTGCCAACCACCCGTTTCTATTTATATATTTTTATTACAAAGTGGTCGCAACTGTAGTGTGACTGGGGTGTTACTCCATAATCTTTTACACTCACCCGCATACCCGAATACGACCATACATGATACCAGGCAAATACATAGCCTTCTTTATCTGCTTGTACTTGTTTGCCTGGACAGTAACACACATATCAAGAGCTTCTTTTTTATGGGTGTCCTAGAGGTTGGGGGGGGGGGGGTATGTTGGTTCGGGGGTGGTTAGTGGTTATTCCATTACCTGGAGGCAAACTAGAATACATAGGCACCAGATCACGGCACTAATGATAGCCTAGGTAACAGCAAGGTGTCATCTTACACCTACTACATCACCCTCAGCCAATCGACAGCAGACAATTCCTACAAAGCCTGCTATGTGAGGAGCATGGACACAAAGAGCAGGCAGCGTCGGCGCTGGAGGCCCTGAAGGCGCACGGCAGGATGACACTGTCCGCGCGCACCCAGAAGGGGCGCGCACGTGTGCGTGAACGCGAATACGTGAATGCGTGTGCGCGTCAGCGTGTGTGGTGTAATGTAGTGTAAGATAGCATAGTCCGGTGTAGTGTTGGGTAAAATAGTGTGGTGTGGTGTTTTGTGTGGTGCGATGTATTGTGTTGTGGTGCCATTTATTGTGGTGTGGTGTGATGTGGTGTAGTATGTGGTGTAAAGTAGTGTGGTGTGATGTAGTGCAGTGTAGTGTGGTGTGTGGTATGATGTATGACGTATGATGTGTGGTATGATGTAGTGTACTGTGGTGTACTATGGTGTGCTGTAATGCAGTGTGATGTACTGTGATGTAGTGTAGTATGGTGTTGGGTGATTTAGTATAATGTAGTGTAGTGTAGTGGTGTGGTGTACTGTGATGTAGTGTAGTGTAGTATGGTGTTGGGTGATTTAGTATAATGTAGTGTAGTGTAGTGGTGTGATGTACTGTGATGTAGTGTAGTGTAGTATGGTGTTGGGTGATTTAGTATAATGTAGTGTAGTGGTGTGATGTACTGTGATGTAGTGTAGTGTAGTATGGTTTTGGGTGATTTAGTGTAATGTAGTGTAGGGTAGTGGTGTGATGTACTGTGATGTAGTGTAGTATGGTGTTGGGTGATATAGTATAATGTAGTGTAGTGGTGTGGTGTAGTGTGGTGTAGGGTGGTATAATGTGATCTGGTGTAGCGTAACATAACATCATATCATGTGGTTTAGTATAGATGAGTGTAGTATAGTGTTGTGTGGTGCAGTACAGTGCTGTAGTGTTGTGTAGTTTTTTGTTTTGGGTTTTACATCCTGGCAACATCTAAGGTCATATCAGGACGGGTACTGACTCGTGATAATGTGTGCTCATTGCGGCTGTATAGTGCTGAACCACTGGGAAACCTGGCACCATGACCCGATTTCCCACTCAGTCACATTATCTAGATACTGAGCTAACCAAACCATGCCATATCTCAGTCAAACCAAGCGTCAGGACAGGTGAGGTAGTGACAAGTATAAATTTGGTAAGTCACGCATTTGACTCCACCAGGGCCACGTGGGACAGTGTGTCCAGATACTAGCTATGCCACCCGGACCATCACCACATGTAGAAGAGTGGGCCCGGGAGGAACACCCGGCGACCACCCACTTCCGGTTCCGGTAACCGGGTGGCGGCGCCTGACGATGAACGACTCCACATGCACGAGGTGGGTGTGTGTGGGGCAACATGCCGTGGTCACGTGATGGAGCATAATAGGCGACATGCCAGGCGATATGCCAGGCAGGACACGCACTCCATCAGGCGGAGACACTAAGCCCGGACTCGGCACGTCCTCATAGAGTACGGACGAGTCTCTGGGTGGCCATATCCCTGCTGGTATTTATTGTACCGGTGCACGCCCGCCACCTCACGATTCTTCACTGAACAAGCGGGCACTGGGCGCTGCGATAAACAGGGCAGCCAGCAGGTACTGGTGGTGAGGGTAAGGCGATTTAGGCACGACCAGGATTTATTATAGAATTGGACTATATAGAGTGATCGGCAGTGCATCCACAGAGTGCTTGCATGTAGAGCATCTAGAGCATTTTCCAGTTAGTGGCGAGAGAAATGGCACATAATGCTGTGTATTCGCGATGAACAAAAGAATGGAGGGAAGGAAGGGGGGGGGGGGGGGGGGGGGAGAAGGGAGGGAGGGAGGAATGGAGGGAGGGAGGGAGGGAGGGAGGGAGGGAGGAAAGAAAAGGAAGGAAGGAAGGAAGAAGCGGTAAGGAGGCAGGAAATGAAGAAGGAAGGAAGGGGGTAGAAGGCATGAAGTAAGGAAGGAAGGGGGAGGAAAGAAGGAGAGAGGTAGGGAGGGGGGAGGGAGGGAGGAAGGAAGGAAGAAAGGAAGGAAGAAGGGAGGGGGGGAGGAGGGGAGGGGAATGGAGGGGGGGGGGAAGGAGGGGAGGGGAATGGAGGGAGGGGATGGGAATGGAGGGAGGGGAAGGGAGGGATATGGAGGGAGTGGAAGAAAGAAAGGAAGGAAGGAAGAATGAGCCATGGACTACTCTGAATAGGAAATGCATATCAATGTTGTTTTTTTTAGTTTACAAAAACTAACTACTTAATAAGAGGGATATAAGATCGTTCTCAAAGTTACTGGTCAGTTCGTAACTACATTAACAGACCGTTTTGGTGTTATTTGGCTTACTTATACTTTAAAAGAACTGTGTCTAGCCTGTGCTTATGGCGGGGAATTTGGATTGTTGGGAGGGCTGGGGGGAGCACGGTGCTGAATCAATGACTAGTCGATGGCGCGCACCCTGCCGGCCTTTGTCCAGTGAGCATAAATCTTCGCTGATACAATTAGCAACTCTCGCTGGTCACCGCGATCACGTTAGCTCAACTAGCGGCGCGCCAGCACCATGGGCAACCAGCGCAATGAGAAGCCGGCTGCTAATTGAGCCGCAGTCGAACACGTAAATATGGCGGTGTCTGCACCGCCGCGTCCCATAAAGCGGGCTTTTTAATACGATTACGCGCGCCCTGCTCTGGTTCGCCCCGCCGCTACCAGGCGGCCGAACGCGGCAACAGCTGCACCCCTTCCCTCTACATATTACCAGCATAAGTAGTCGCTGCTAAGGGCAAAAAAAGAACGGCTGGAATGGGGGAAAAAATTACACGCCGCTGCATATTTCCCTCTGATTAAGCTAATGTTCAGGGCCAGGTTGCCGGGCTGCCCTCGAACACATGGCGCCACAGTGGGACGGCAACGAGCAGTCGGGGCCGTAGGTCAGTCTTTGTTTTACCCGCCCCTCCGCCACACCATTTAAGAAAATGAACGAATCAACGCAAGGCGGTTATTGCTTTAAGCAATTTATGCGTGGCTTGTATTAGAGTTGATTTGTATACAGCGAAATACAGTTAACTGTATGTGGACGTTCAAGTGCACCCAGGCACGCCCATACATATAATACAATATTACATACATCTTACATACGAATATACAACATACATACATGTATACGAGTCAGCCTAGAGAAAACGGGCCAATCGGTTGTCAATTGAAGATGTCGGCGTCACAATTCTTAAAAGCATTTCTTTGTTTCATATTAAATTATCCTAGAAACAAATAAGGTTGTTGTATTTTCTCGACCATTACATTCAGGATAAGTTTAAGGACTTTCCAACATCTCTGTCAATGCTACACTATAATTATACCGATCGACATCGACATCCAATGATCGACGCCAACAACTTTAATAGATGTCGGCATCGCAATTCTTAAAGTCTCATGCATTTCTTTGTTTTATATTAAATTATCCTAGAAACAAATAAGGTTGTTGTATTTTCTCGACCTCTACATTTAGGATAAATTTAAAGACTTTCCAACACTTCTGTCAATGCTAAATTATAATTATACCGATCGACGCCGACATCCATGCTCGACACCGACAACTTTCCCCAATTGGCCTCTTTTCATGATCCTGACCCATACATACATGTAGCTACATACATGTACACACCTACCTACCTACCTACACACCTGCATGCATCCATACATCCATATATACATACAGCATACATACATGTACATACAGATACATATGCATATATATCAATACATACATGTACATACATGCATGTACATATATATCCACAAAATTACACACACATATACACACACACGTACGTACATACATACATACATAATACACCGTTGGGACAATAACATATACAGTTTGCAAGCTGAGGCATTACAACGTAGGTGTATCTCCAGAGGGAAACAAAAGTGCTTAGGTTGGTATACTACATACTAAAAAAAGCTACCATAACTGCCACTGTTAACGTTCGCTACATCTGGTGCACAGTACAGTCTAGCACCAGTAAGTATAACCGTGAATTATGTTCCGTCTAATACAGACCTAGAAGACTTTTTGTCACATTAACGGGCGTACATGTCAGCATAAGGTGCACTTGAATTCACTGGCCGACCAAATTAGAAGTAACGGATAAAGCAAATCGCTATTTGTTATCGTATATTGACATCACATGAGGGCAAAGAGAAATGTGACACTTTCAGAGATGAAAGTTGTATATTAATCTAATCTGTTCGCACCTAGTAGGATATTAATCGGTGGATAGGAAAATGATATTTGAATCCTTTTGAATCGTGGTATGACTAAAATAAGGAATTGTCTCCCGTTGAGCACCCTCCCATAGAATCAAATAGTTGCGTGAGCAGCCACTATATATGTCAGGGAGCTAAATGAGGTGTGAGTTTGGGATATGTTTATCAAGCGGAAGTGACCAATTTAACGTGAAGACTGCACCACAGAGGTTGGTTGTTGGAATTTCACGCCATGGCAACATTCCACTGTCACATTATCCTGACACTCAGCCAACCAGTCCTTGCCCTATCCTCATAATGCCGAGCGCCTGGTTAGGAAGCAACAATCATCAATTTTTAAGTCTTTGGTTTGACTCGACCAGGATTCGAACCGGTGGGTTCGAATCCCACGATCTACTAAAACGGGAGCCGCACGCTCAACTGATTTGGCCATCCCGTCCCACCACAGATTATGGTGTGGTTCAGTTATTTGCCTTGCGTGGTGACGTGTTGGTTATAATAGTTCAGGGATGAACATGGTGTCAGGCAAAAATCGCGGAAATCAAACCGATATTATTACACCGAAGGCGAATTTGTGCGAAAGCGCGGATTTTCTCTCATATCATGAGCACTGTCGGGGAATGGTGGAAAAATTGCCGGATGTGGCTATATTATCACCCATACCTAATTCGTTCTTGTTTGGGTTGTATGTTCTCGCAACATCTAAGGTCGTTAGAACTAACCAAGTAATGTCTTATATATCCTGATTCCTTGGCATTTTTGTTTAACGTTCATTGTGACTATAAAAAATCGAGGAAACCCGCGAAATCGCGGAGATCTTTCATCCCTGATGTGTTAGATGCTGTTAGATTACACAATTGGACCAATATTTCAGCAGTATAGCAATTGTCTTCCGCGTGAATGATTCATGATTTCACCTTTGAATGACAAAGATTTGGCGAGCAAGGCAAAGATTTGGTGAATGAGGGGAAATGGAGTGGAGCTAGCTACCTGCTAGAAGGGAGTCACCCCCCCCCCCCCCCCCAACGTGTTCGAAGTCTATCCATGCTTACCTCCGCCCTAAGTAGAAATACATGGGAGGGTGGGGGGAGTAGTCACACAACCCTCTAAAAAACACCAAACAAAACATTACTGATCCGTTCGTGCAAGGCATATATATTGTTCATGGCTTATTGAGGATTAGCACGTGACGTCACAAATAAACATTCATGTTGGACGACAAGCAAATGGCGGGAGCAATAGACATCAAACCTGCATATTTGTTCAAATCGGATTCCTCTTAAGAAGCATGGTTTTTACAAAAATTAATCTTAGCTTGATCAAAAACCACGAATTCAAAGAATGAGGCTTTCGTGGAAGAGCGTTAACGTTTGATGACAGTTGAGTATCTGCAGAATCTTTCTAGCTGACATCTGTACTCCCAGAAGGATCTGTAGTTGTCACTCTTGGGATAATTGTCGGTCATGTTTTAACACAACTAGCCTACACTAATACTCTACTGCAATGTAATGTGGAGAGTGAAGACTATACATTTAGTTATTGTGATATTGAACCGCTGGGACTATGAGTGAATGCTACAATGCTACTTTAACAGTTATCAACCTGGGGCCGTATGCATGAAGAATTATTTATCGGCTCCGGTGTTAAGGACCGCGTTTGGGTTAGCTAACGCTGGTGTTGGGAAATGGGGCATGGGGTATGTACGGAGCCAAAGCGCGGAGGCATTAGCTAAGATATAAGTTATTTATAGATTTGGGAAATCCCTCTAGGCCTGTTCCCGGCGAGCACCGCTATTTGCCAATATCGCCGCCGATCCGGCGGGGTGGCGATTTGTTTTGTTTATATTCGACAGTATTAATATCGCCGCCGATGTAGCTGCGGCATTAATATCGCTTTGATTTTGGGGTTAATTTGACCAAATTTCACTTTTTTACTAGGTTATTCTGTTAAATATGATAGCATTGAATAGATTTGGGCCTAATCGATACCTAACACCGCCCGTAAACTTGCTACGGAGTGGTGTTAGTGTACGCAATGTTAAACTTGCGGTGTTTCCGTAACACTGCTCCATACATAGCGACTTTTCACCGCTAAACTAGAAATCCCATCCAAAACCAGTTTTGGCTCGCTAACACCGCCCCCTACATATGGCCCCTGGGGCCGTATGCAAGAAGTGGTACTAGCTTATTTCCCAGGGTTTGCTATTGCAAGGATAGGGGTGTGCCTAGGCCCATTTCCCAGGGTTTGCTATTGCAAGGATAGGGGTGTGCCTAGGCCCATTTTTTTAGATGGGAATTTCCTTCGCATTCTTGGGTCTTTTCAAGAATTATCCTAACTCCATTCCACTGACCCATCAGGACAGACTCTCCTTGGCGAGCGTTCCATCGCCCTTGTGGCTACTGTATTATCACCCACACCCCACCAATTCCCGTTTTCTGTCTCTGCAATTACTCCTTGATTTTCTGTTTGGTTAGATTTTATGTCCTAGAAAAAAACAACTACAGTCCGATGAGAATATGATTCTGACTGAGCAATTGCTATCATATTTATCCATGGCATTTTGTGTTAGTTAATCAGCGATTATCAAAAATCATGAAAATCCATGGAATCGCTGAGAACCGTCACCTCTGAATTTAGAGGTATATTACCAGGAAAGCACTATACCTGGTAAAATGGGGGGGGGGGGGGGAACTTAACACCGGATTGTGTTGTTCACATATGGCTTTTTATTACCACTCCTGCATACCATTTTTTATGGTTATCCTGAGGATAGACGGTCTACCACCGCTTCTTGCAAATGATCCTTGGCTTACTGAAAGACATGTTTGAGGGAAAATTCAAAAGTCAAAGACTATCTCCCTAAATAGCATTAGCAATCATTCATGTGGAAGACAATGGCTATAATGTACCGAACAGTACACTTGTCAAAATTGTGTCATCTAACAGCATATAAATAGGGATGAAAGATCTCCGCGATTTCGCGGATTTCCGTGAATTTTTTATGTTCGCCGATTAGATTTGGAAAAATCACTTTTTTAAACCAACAACCCAGAGAAACTTTCCAAAAGAATGGACTAACATTCCTGTCCATGTTGGTTACTTCGCACCGCCCTAAGTACCGCGTCATAAACAAAGGTCACGCGGTTTGATGACGTAATAGCAAAGCCCCAATACAATCGTGTAATTAGAGTTGACGACAGCTTTATCTTGTATGCTCGAGGTAGTTGGCGCAGCCGATCCACATTCCATTGAGCACACACACTTGTTCCTTTGTGGAAATGGTAGGAGGCATGGGGGTGAGGGTGGGGCTATAAAGATCTTTCTAAGTGGTTTTTCTTCCCCGTGAACTTAGAAAACATTAAACCATCGTTGCTAGCATTAATCCCGCTGCATGCATCTATTGTTGGGGTGGAGTTGACAGTTCAATACGAACCGTAGAAGCAGGCTCTTTAGCCACGCCCCACAGGGAATGTTCCTAGAAGGGAGTAAGTTGTGATACATATACATCTCTAACAATCGCTAGAAAATGTCACATAGCAAAATAGTAAAACTTCAACCAATGACGCCCAATGCGCACCATAGACATAATGACATTCATAGCTAAGTTTTAACAGATTCCCAGCTGTAAATGTCATTAAAGCCATTAAGGTGCATCGCGGTCACAACTCTACACTCAGATTCAGAATCCCCATGTTCTTATGCTAGGTACACACCTACCGTTTACGACGCGATTCGCGCATACGACCTCGTTAGTTGGTAGGTGGGTGGGGACCATAGCACACCAGACGTCTGCGATTTGCGATTACAACTCAGTTTTAGGCCTTAAAACTGAAATCGCAAGCAATTCGAAAAACGAATCGGGACGATTGCAAATCGGGGGGTGCGTGCGGTCGGTTGTATCTTAAACGGTATATGCGTGCTAGCCGCCGACCGTTCGCGTCTGAGTTTTAACGATCAACGAATCACCGGGCCGGAAAAAGGACACGTGAAAGTGTCTTAACCAAAATATTCTAATCGGCGGCTATATATTAATATTTTCTAATCGACGAATGTAAACTAAACAAATACGTAGCAGGTGCAAGGAAATTCCGCCAGTTCGGCGGCTACATATTAGACCCAAATCTATTCAACGGTGGCGATATTAATGTTTTCTAATCGACGAATGTAAACTAAACAAGTACGTAGCAGGCGCAAGGAAATTCTGCCGGTTCGGCGGCTACATATTAGACCCAAATCTATTCAACGTCGGCGCTATTAATGTTTTCTAATCGACGAATGTAAACTAAACAAGTACGTAGCAGGCGCAAGGAAATTCCGCCGCCGGTGATATTAATGTTTTCTAATCGACGAATGTAAACAAAACAAACAGCATTGCTACAGGAAACTGCTAGATGGCGCTGATGGCGATGTAGTTCGCGCAAAACCCACCAGGTGCGTGCAGTGCAGTCGTGAATCGGCGCAAGGAAAATGCTAGATGGCGCTGATGGCGAGGTAGTTCGCGCAAAAACCCACCAGGAGCGTGGATCACAGCCGCGAATCGGATGTTATATGTGCGCGTCCAGTCGGTATATGTGCGCATCCCTTATCTTTGGTTTTAATCGCGATCGGGTCGCGTCGGGCGCAAAGTTTTAGTGCGCGAGTCGTAACCGGTAGGTGTGTACCTAGCATTAGAAGTATGAAGTCTACACTGACACTCAGACACATCCTGCTCGAATGTGTGGATGTCATGGCTTTGCGTCAATGTAAATAGTATGTGAGACCTCTTTACCAATCTGAAACAAAAACAGCTTCCTAAGTTCATAAAAAGAACAAACATGATTACTTCAGTATTTCAATTTACAACATAAATACCGCATTACCCCTCGTTTATCATGACGGGAAAAGGTAGTTCTGAGAAATATGGAGACGACAGTTTCATTATATACCCCAGTCACACTATCGCTTGCGATCACTTTGCGACCACTGTGCGACCACTTTGCAACCAAAAGGCCGACTGGTCACTGACTGGTCACTGACTGGTCGCCGACTGGTCGGTGAGCACTGAAAGTGGTCGGTGACCTTGCGCAAAATGGTCACAAGGAGGTTTTTGGTGCAAAACCTGTAACCTCCTTGGGTCCAAAATGTTCCACGGAGGTCGTCGATCGATTGCTGACCATCATTTTCCCTGCCTTATTTTTGCTTTGGTCGCAAGGTCGCCGGTTTGTGGTAAAAAAGTGGTCGCAAGCAGTAGTGTGATTGAGGGCATACGTGCAAATACTGTACTGGATACATTGTAGAAATGGACAAGTCCCAAGTGCAAAATTGTAGCTAAATCAGGCGGTACAGAAGCGGCGGGGGCCTTACACTTACTTACATTACGCCCTGTGAAACACTAAACACAGAAGCTGTCCTGTGGAGAATAACAAGATAACGCTCACTTTTATGGCTTGTAATATGCCTTCTGTCACAACATACCTTTCATGTCACAATGAACTAAAACAACACCTCTTAACATCCCTAGAGTGCATTATCTAATGTAGCTCCAAACACACTTCAGGAATAACCTTTGAAAGGAATTATGTGGCCCAGTTTCAATGGGGGATACTTCTAGTTCTAATGGAAGGACTCGACAGTGCTGGTTTTGGTTGTTGCTGTTTTGGGTTTTAATTGTGTCATCATAAACAAAGGATGTGTAACATTAGATAGTAACTATGCTTGAACCCGAATATATATTTCTATGCAAACATATGTATATGGTATATATCTCTATATAAAAAATATATTCATATATACAGTGTACATGCATATACATGTTAGAATGCAGACCTATGACAGCTGTACAAAGAAAACCCAATAACAAACAACAAAAAACACTCTCGGCGAATGAATTAGCATACTTAAATTACAGTAGTATCTGTCTTCAGCAAACCCTTCTAATTATAAACAATTTTGTTCTCTCGCTCTCATTTAACTCTGTATAACATCTGTTTTATCAGGACAACATTGGTGTCCTTTTGAGAAATCACAGAACACATGTATATCAATTATCATGTCCAAATTGATTCTTGTCGAGCACCTGGCTAGGAAGCGATAAGCATACATTTTTAAGTCATTGGTTTGACTTCACCAGGGTTGGAACCATGGGATCGAACCCTGGTTGAGTCAAACCGATGACTTAAAAATTGATACTTATCGCTTCCTAACCAGGCACTCGGCATTATTAGGATAGGGTAAGCACTGGTTAGCTCAGTGTCAGGATAATGTGACTGAGTGGGATATCAGGTCATGGTGCTGGCAGCCTGGACTCCCAGTGGGGCAGCACTATAAAGTCGCCATGGGTGCACACTGTCACAAATTGGTATCCGTCCTGATATGACCTTAGATATTGATACGATGTAAAACAACAAGATATAAGGAGCTTGTTTTGGGTTTTGCTTTGCAGTGAAATCTTACGGCTTGTAGCCTGACTGCACTGCATGTATAGAGAGCGGCCTTCTGTGGTGCATTTGGAACACGGGCAGTGGCTCTGCATGTATAGAGACAGGCCTTCTGTGGTGCATTTGGAGCACGGGCAGTGGCTCTGCATGTATGGAGAGAGGCCTTCTGTGGTGCATTTGGAGTACGGGCAGTGGCTCTGCATGTATAGAGAGAGGCCTTCTGTGGTGCATTTGGAACACGGGCAGTGGCTCTGCATGTATGGAGAGAGGCCTTCTGTGGTGCATTTGGAGCATGGGCAGTGGCTCTGCATGTATAGAGAGATGCCTTCTGTGGTGCATTTGGAACACAGGCAGTGGCTCTGCATGTATAGAGACAGGCCTTCTGTGGTGCATTTGGAGCACGGGCAGTGGCTCTGCATGTATGGAGAGAGGCCTTCTGTGGTGCATTTGGAGCATGGGCAGTGGCTCTGCATGTATAGAGAGGCCTTCTGTGGTGCATTTGGAGTACGGGCAGTGGCTCTGCATGTATAGAGAGGCCTTCTGTGGTGCATTTGGAGCACGGGCAGTGACTCTGCATGTATAGAGAGAGGCCTTCTGTGGTGCATTTGGAACATGGGCAGTGGCTCTGCATGTATGGAGAGAGGCCTTCTGTGGTGCATTTGGAGCACGGGCAGTGGCTCTGCATGTATGGAGAGAGGCCTTCTGTGGTGCATTTGGAGTACGGGCAGTGGCTCTGCATGTATAGAGAGAGGCCTTCTGTGGTGCATTTGGAACACGGGCAGTGGCTCTGCATGTATGGAGAGAGGCCTTCTGTGGTGCATTTGGAAGCACGGGCAGTGGCTCTGCATGTATGGAGAGAGGCCTTCTGTGGTGCATTTGGAGCACGGGCAGTGGCTCTGCATGTATAGAGAGAGGCCTTCTGTGGTGCATTTGGAGCACGGGCAGTGGCTCTGCATGTATGGAGAGATGCCTTCTGTGGTGCATTTGGAACACGGGCAGTGGCTCTGCATGTATGGAGAGATGCCTTCTGTGGTGCATTTGGAGCACGGGCAGTGGCTCTGCATGTATGGAGAGAGGCCTTCTGTGGTGCATTTGGAACACGGGCAGTGGCTCTGCATGTATAGAGAGAGGCCTTCTGTGGTGCATTTGGAAACAGGGCTCTGCAGTATGAGAGGCCTTCTGTGGGCATTTGAAACGGCAGTGGCTCGCTGTATAGAGAGAGGCCTTCTGTGGTGCATTTGGAACACGTAAGGACTGGTTGCACAGTGGCTCTGCATGTATAGAGAGAGGCCTTCTGTGGTGCATTTGGAACACGGGCAGTGGCTCTGCATGTATAGAGAGAGGCCTTCTGTGGTGCATTTGGAACACGGGCAGTGGCTCTGCATGTATAGAGAGAGGCCTTCTGTGGTGCATTTGGAACACGGGCAGTGGCTCTGCATGTATAGAGAGAGGCCTTCTGTGGTGCATTTGGAACACGGGCAGTGGCTCTGCAGCATGCTGGATTAGACGCAGCCTAATTACTACCATCACAGCACGAGGGGTAGACAGGGGCCCTGTGTAGTGCTTAACGCGGTGCGGTGCCCGGCCACGCTGTATTTGGATTTAAGCGCTGCACTAACTCCCAACCCATTGTAGCTCAGTGACATGCACGCGCATGTCCAGCACGGGGATTACAAATTAACAGTTTAATTTCTTTTCCTTAAAGAAAAATCAATTACAAAAAAACTCGACAGAGAGAGAGACAGACAGAGAGAGAGAGGGACAGAGAGAGAGACAGAGAGAGACAGAGAGAGAAGAGAAGAAAAATAAGTAGCGCAACCACAAAACGAACCACAATCTGACTGAAGAAATGACTTTAATAAAACACTTTTCAACGTTAACCAGAGCTAGGAGTGGAGCTGTGGGCTGGAATGGAGACACGCCAACCTCTATTCGTACTGATTCTGTCTTTGATAACTAACCGTGGCATCCACCTGATCCTTTGTTGCAATGCTTACATCCACACTATAACAACTCCCCTAACGCCCCCCCCCCCCCGCTCTACCCAAACACGCACACAATAGCAATCCCCTTACCACCACTACCCTCACTTGCACCCTAGCAACTGCCCCTACCGCCACGCACACCATAGCAAACGCCCACACCAACTGCCCTCATTTGCACCATAGCAACTACCCCTACCCCCACTACCCACAGTCGCACCATACCAACTCCCACAGCAACCCCCCTACCCCCACTCACACCATATAGCAAACCCCTACCCCCACTACCCTCATTTGGGCCATAGCAACTCCCCCCTACCTGTACCACCCACAGGTAACTCCCCATACCCACTCCACAAACGCACCCACACACACCGCAACACCCGCCACACCCACTTACACCGGGACCCCCCCAACCCCCACACACACACCATACCTGCTCCTAACCTACACAAACCCAGACAACCACACACACACACACACACACACACAACACCACTGTTGGGACGCCGTGCGCCCTCTCCCACTCAAACCCTGGCTTGCAGTGAGCCCGGAGCGCCACCTAGACGCAGCAGGCATCAACTCTAGCGGGCTTGAACCAATTCTTACACAGATAATGACAGCAATCTGCACAGCAAGCAGCAGCGAGCAGGGGGTGCGTCTGCGGCGGTCCGGGAGGCAGGGCGGGGCGGGGACGGCGGGGGTGCGGCGGGGCGGAAGTAGGAGGAGGCGCCGGTGCAGATAACACAGCGTTCGGCGTCAGATACCGCCCACTGTAATAATACACGGCCATTGTAATCAAACAGCGCATCTACCCGCCCGCCGCCCGGCAACAGCGACCTATCAAAGTTTTAATTACAAGTCTGGCGCCCTCCTTTAATGCGCGTCTTTATGGTTTGTTGCCTCTCCTCTCCCTCCTCTTCTCCCGTCGCCATTTTCCGCAGTCCCATTTATCAAAGCATTGCAAACAACAACACAAATCCCACCAAACCCAGCTGAAGTGTTGCCAGCGCAGGTTGGGGAGTAAAGGCCATGTTAATGTTGCGGCGCATCGCCCGGCTGCCACCCTAATCACGCCGGGAATCAGCGCCTAGGTTACTCCCGCAGTCGTTTTAATTTACACGCACACCCCGCCACCGCCCTCACGTCGGGCGCTGAGTGTAATTACCAAATTTACTTCTGTTGTTGAACACCAACAAAAAGCAAACATCTCATAACAATACTAGGTACGCGTGTCAATGTTCAGTGACTACAGCAACATTTCATGGAAATGTTTGTTTGTGTGTGCCTTTGTATGTATGTATGCATGCACGTGTTCATATATACATGTGCATATGTGCGTGCGGCCATATCCTGACACTGAGCTAACCAGTCCTTGCCATATCCTATTAATGCCGGGCGCCTGGCTAGGAAGTGACACGTATCAATTTTAAAGTCATCGGTTTGACTCGACCAAGTGTCGACACACACACACCCACACCCAGACAGAAATAAGCAATGCCCAAGCCACAATTTCTAAGTGCTGAAAGTGCCCGCAGGCTGTAAGGGATTGGTGAAGCAGACAGAAGGCGGTGGTAGAAAACAGGTGCTAAGGACAGCCAGAGGCAGCAATGTGGCACCACAAGACAGTCGGTGTATACACCACAGCCTGCAGTCTGGTCAGCCCCTTCCCCCTCCCCACCTGCTCAGCACCTCAAACACAGCCCCTCAGTATCGACCGCTAGGATACCCCCCCCCCCCCCTCAGGCTTTTGGCCACAAACCCATGGGTTCGGATCCCCCGATCTCCCAAAACGGGAGACGGATGCTCAACTCATTCGGCCATCCCTTCTGGTCTATATCCGTCTGATTTAACCTTACATGTTGCTAGGATGTAATACCCAAAGAAATATGTATGTGTGTGTGTGTGTGTGTGTGCGTGCGTGCGTGCGTGCGTGTGTGCGTGTGTGTGTGTGTGTGTGTGTGTGTGTGTGTGGAGGGTCTGTTATGAAGCGCTCAACAAAGAAGCATTTCCACACTGCGAGGATTGTTTTATTACTCATGCTCATCTAGTGCAATGCCAATTGTTTAAAAATAATAGTGGCGTGTTTAGAGCGCTGGACCCGTTACGTAGCAGCACTATGGCACAGCTATTCTTAGACGGCCAAGCCTTCAGCTTTATGAGAGGACTGAGCACAATCCACTCATAAGTTGAACTAGGCCACTGTTCGTCTGTTTGTTTCTTAGGGTTTAGTATCTTAGTAACAACTAACATCTAGGGGCATATACCACCGGGAAGGGACTTGTCACAGTGCGCGCATATGGCGACTTTATAGTGCTGCCATACTGGGAGACCACGCCGTCTGCAGCATGATCCGATATTGCAACCAGACACTGAACACTGAACCAACTAGAGATTGCCCTATCTGACAGCAAGGTAAGCGACATGCGTCAATCTTGAAGGACTTTTATAGTCATTCCAAAGATAGGGTCTTTGGTCATTCGATACCGTGCTAGTTAGTTTGGGACTTAGCCTAGATGACAAGAAAACCTGACAAGTTAAAAGGGACTCACTCCATTACCAACAACGATTTTCAATAATAGTCCCCCGAGGACAGGAATTAATCAAATTAACTGATCATACATTTATCGATTGAATACAAGTGTATATATATATATATATATATATATATATATATATATATATATATATATATATATATATATATATATATATAATATATATATCGTTATGAACTGACTTAGATGCCATGTTATATTCTATGACACCAGACATTGTTTTCAAGTAAACCCACCCTTCAGGCTTTCATTTCAATCGGTATATAAAAATCACAGAAATGCAGCTTAGAAAAAAGAAACCGTGAGGAAACGTAAATTGAATAGAAACATGTGAGATGAGCACGACAAACTTTGCTTATTTGTTATATGGCTTATGTGATACAACTCCAGCTTGGTACATTAATGACTCTGCACCAACTTGCTGTCCACACAGTGGACACTTTGCAAATGTAGACACATAAATCTAGATCCAGAATAAACGCCAGCATCTGTGTTTATTTCGCTGTTCAAGAAGCCACGACCAGACTTTGCCGGTCAGTTTGTTGCTAATATTTTATTCACATAAAACATTATTTATATATATACAATTCATCGAGAGAGAACAACCCGCGTCCAATGGTCATTGTAGTGTGAAGGGGCACTCGTGTATACATTTTGTGAGTCATTGGACTGATTCGGCCGGGATTCAAACTCGAAGACCTTACGTACGGGAAGCCTGCGCTCTATCGATTAGGCCACCGCGTGCGATATATATGCTTAATCCTGTGAAATAAAAGAAAACATCCACAAAACCCACACACATCCACACCCAAATACTTTCTAAGTGTTGGGATTGGTGAAGCAGGCAGAAGGCGGTGGTAGAAAACAGGTGCTGAGGACGGCCAGAGGCAGCAATGTGGCACCACAAGACAGTCGGTGTATACACCACAGCCTGCAGTCTGGTCAGCCCCCCCCCCCCCCCAACTCCCCTCGCCCACCTGCTCAGCACCTCAAACACAGTCCCTCAGTATCGACCGCTAGGATCCCCCTACAGGCTTTGGCCCTATCCATTCCCGACCGCCGTGTTGACCACTACTCTCGCTCCGTCCCAAATAAAAAAAGGGCCTTCCCTCCCCTTCCCTCCCCTACCACTCCCTCCCCCACGGCTTCTCTCCCGCTGCTCACCCAGCACGGCCGCCCGCTGATGAGCCCACAGCTGGTGCGCTGTAACCACCGTGTCAAATATGCCGCGCTCATTATTTTTAGTTGGGTCGGGGGGGGGGGGGCAGACTTCAGGCGATTATGCCGAGTGACTTTCGCCTAATTCGCGTCCCGAGTGGGCCCGGGCTGTGTTTCGCAGACGCAGTTTGCACGTGCATGTGCTGCAGCATGGGATTTCCTGACGCAGTTTGCGCCTGACTGTGCTGCAGTGCAAGTTTTTCCTGACATAGTTTGCACATGGGTGTGCTGCAGCACGGGTTTTCCTGATGCAGTTTGCATGTGGCTGTGCTGCAGCGCACGTTTTTCCTGACACAAGTTTGCATGTGGGCGTGCTGCAGTGTGGGTTTTCCTAATGCAGTTTGCATGTGGGTGTGCTGCAGCATGAGTTTTCCTGATGCAGTTTGCATGTGGGTGTGCTGCAGCGTGGCTTTTTGCTGATGCAGCTTGCGCGTGGCTGTGCTGCAGCACAGGTTTTTCTGACACAGTTTGTATGTGGCTGTGCTGCAGCATGGGTTTTCCAGATGCAGTTTGCGCATGGCTGTGGTACAGCACGGGTTTCCCAGACGCAGTTTGTGTGTGGCTGTGCTACATGACGTCACAGAATGGGTTATTTCAGCTCCAACCTAGTTATTTTGTAGCGACTGGTCAGTAGCCATGGCTATTCTATGTAATCCTAAGTGCAAAGTAGTTAGCCTTTCAACAATTTGAATATTTGGTTAAAGTATAGCGAATATTCATGTAAAGAACACACATGTTCTACACACACCTAACTGTGTCTACGGAATTTCACCTGGTGAGGCAGTGACTGGATAATTCAAACAACATGTAATTGGCTTTTGGTAAGAACTCCGAGGTGGGCAAGGACCATTCACTCAGAGGGCAAAGTGTGCAGGGACTAATGGTGCACCGACTTGTGACAGTGCACTCAAAGCGACTTTACAGTGCCGCCCCCAATGAGATACAGTACCACCACCACATTGACACAGCATCCCACTCAGTCACTGATCCGACCAGTCCTTATCAATTTCGGAATCCTTTGGTTTGACTCGGACTCGAACACACGACCTGCTGAACTAGAAGTGGCTGCGATACCCACTCGACCTTCTCGTCCCAGCTAAAAGAAAAGAAGAAGCAGCATGCGCCCTTCTGCCGGGCGGTGGCGGCAGTCAGTGCCGGCTGTTGTGTGCACACGTGCCCGGAGCAGCGGGACCAGGGGGTGGGGGCGGCGTCTGTGGTTGGGGACCCAGTCTGTCGCCAGAACAAGGCGACGCGGGCAGGAGCTGCTCACAGCCCCTCACCGAGCGGCCATTAATACCGGCCATGATGGACGCCCCACGCCCCATCTGCTTATTGTGTTGCGGGCCGTGTGCGTGCATTATATCACGGGCGGTGTGCACTGGCGGGGCGGGGCGCAGGCGGGCACAGGCGGGCGCAGGCGGCGCCAGGCCCGCGGCAGACCTCACTCTGCATGCACTACTCACAGTGGGGGTAGAATGAACCTGTCACATTCGCTGGCCACGCCCCAGCGGACTCAGCGCGGCGGTCTCAGAAGGCAAGGCCGGGGCACGTGTGGGCGCGGCGGGCGGGGGTCGGGGCCTTGCATCCCCGGCCGCTTCACACCCGGCCCCGGGCCTCATCAGTCACCCTCCCCTCACGACGAACCCGCGTCGGGCGCTTCGCCAGCACCGCACCCGCAGCGCAAATGTCACCCCGCTCATTACCGCCAATACTAAATAAGCATTCTTCTTTATTTATCCCCAGTCGTTTGCTTCCCTCTCTCACTCCCCGAACCGGTCTGCCCATAGAACACCCCGACCCCCATATTTAAAAAACGCAAACCAGCTTGTAGTGCACTCGTTCGGCGCATCATTAACAAGGGGGGAAGGGGGGACACGACGGTGATCAGGCTGGGGCTGGCTAGAAGGAACGTGGCGCTCTTTATTTTTAATATTAAGACTGTCGGTCGTGTGTAGGCTGCGCATGCGTGATGTGTGCGGTCTGGTCTGATGGGGACATTTAGAATCTACAATATGTACTGGTTGAATCATCGAGCCTCCTCCATGAGCCGTCGGCGACCCCCCCCCCCCCCCCCCCCCCCGTCCCCCACGCCCGCTCCAGGGGCTCAGGCTACAGCGGGTCCTATTCCCGGACCGCCAATTCCCCTGGCTACAGACAAGATTCCCATTTTACACTGCTGACTGGCTTCATTGTGGCGCTCAAAAAGCAGGCCCTGGGGGGAGGCATACTTTACGACCGCCGCACCGATTTCGTCGGTTCGCGTCCACTGGGCCGGTGCCATCACGCCCGCCTGCCCGCCCGCCAACCCGCCCGGCTCGCTGACTCACCCTGAGACACTGGCAGACATCGGGAGACACCTACTCTAGGCCGCCGTAAATTAGGCGGGTATTTTTGGTGGTGGAGATTGGTGGCGGCAGCCCAGGGAGGTCGGGGTGGGGGGGGGGGGGGTGGAGGGGTGGAACATGGAGGCGTGGGTTCGGGAGAGGTCGTCAGCTGGCAGCTGGGTGGGAGGGTGGGCAGACTGGACACGGACACGGACACGGACACGGACACGGACACGGACACGGACGCCTGACCGAAGTTTATACTTTATAGCTCCGCGCTGTGCCTTAATAGGCAGTTGCGGAGTGAACGGGGCGGGAGTGTGGCTTAGGCATAAATCGTAACGAGAACCGATTGGCAGTTCGTCCACAAGGCTCATTGCACTAACGCGGTACCCCCGTCCCGCCCCGCCCCGCCCCGTCCGCCTCCAGTCCTGCCCCATACACGCTCTGCGCACGCCCCGGTATAACCCCCGCCTGTCTAAGGCTTATACTTCCGTCTCCACCGCCGCTTGACCCGCGGTGCTCAGACTAATGTTATGCATCTTTCTGCGTAGCTGCCCAACCCAACATCCGCCGGCCATTGCTACTCCATCTCCTCTATTTCCCCCCAGTCCGCCTCCGCTGAATATCTTTACATGTATGTCTGCGCAGCCTCTGCCGATTAATATTACACTTCCTTCTCTTCATAGCCAGTCAACGCACCACCAGCAACCAACTCTGTGGCTACCCAATAACAGGGTCACCTACTACCATTACACCACCTTCACTATGACTACCTAAACGCTAACACAACATCACCATGGCCACCCAATACCAGAGTCACTGACTATCATTACCCCATCTTCACTATGACTACTTAAATGCTAACACGACACCTCCATCATGGCCACCCAATACAAGCGTCACCAATTATCACTACACTACCTTCACTATAACTACTTAGACACTAACAGTAACACGATACCTTCTCTGTGGCCACCCAATATAAGGGCGAGTGACTACCATTATACCAAAGGCTTCGCTATGGCTACATATTTCATGACTAACACTCCATGACCACCAAATGTCGATATATATACCCTCACTCCAGTGCTTCAAACCTCACTCCTCCGCCCACAACATACCTTTGTCACCACAAACACGTGATGTGCATGTACCATTTTGCATACATTTCCATTTAGGCTTTAATGGTCGAACAAATAAATAAATAAATAAATAAAATGTCACTGTAGTTATATTATGCTGTTTTATTATCAAACACATACTGTTACAATGAGATAAGATGAACCCAGAGAGGTGCATTTAAGTTATCTATTTGTGCTCTTTAATATATGCATGATCCATGTACAGTGGATGCGGTTAGAAAAAATAAAGCGCCGACTTATATCGACTATACTGCTGCAGTCACTTGTTTGCTGTACCAACCAACCTCGTTCTGGGTCAGACATTTCAAACATGAGTATAATTTAAGAGTCCCACATGGCTACTGAGTAGCGCCTATTGCCGCTCGCCCGCTTGGTGGCACTGCAGAGCGCTGACCACCCACTCACTCTACACCAGCGTCCTTCCGCTACCCACTAGCGCTACACTACTGCCGGTAACCTCTGGCATCCTGCCGCTCGGTGGCCTCCCGGTGCCGATACCCGATCTCGGCCCTTCTCGGCACTTCCTGGTGCCAGCTATTGACAAGATAGGATACACGCCGTATAGAGCGGACGGAAGGCCTAATAGCGACTGATCAATGGCGTATTAGTGCGCGGCAGCGCCTCCACACTCCCGCCCAGCCCCTCCACACCCCCACACAGCCCGAGCTGTCTGCCGACTTGATGGATCGCCGCCCTTCATTGGCCGTCTCCCATAATGCAGCGGTATTGTCCATATTCAGAGACCCACCAGCCAAATATTATATATTATATACAATATTATATGTGATGTATAACGCATTATGCGAGTATAAAGATACGTAAGGGAATATTCCTTATTATTATTTTGATTTATCCTCCGTAAGATACGACACTTTATCAGTGGCACCATCTCGTCCACCTCACCTCCCCATATGTTGACCAGTGTCACTGTCAGTCGCACCGGAGGATTTTTATTTTGATAATATATATATTTTATATTATATTTATGTAATATATATTACATATTTATATAAAGTATATATTATATAGAATATATATAAACACATGCATACACATATACACACAAACACATACATACATACATACATACATACATACATACATACATACATACATACATACATACATACATACACACACGCTCACACAAATAAAGCTAAGCAACTACAATGCTGCATGAGAAATTATTGGCACGGGACGTGTGATTATTGGCACAGGGCGTGTAATACAAACCGGGGTTGGTGGGAATGCACATTTTGAATAATTTTTAGTGGTGACCATGAGGAAAATATCAGGAAGTGTGGAGTCCTGCTCTCCCAGCAGATGCTGCAGAGGTCTATTTGGATAGGACATTGGCTAAAGAGTCGCGACCAGGGAAGAGCGCAGATGGAGGTGGTGGTGTTGGTGGTGGTGGAGGTGGTGGTAGTGGCAGTGGTGGTGGTGGTGGTGGTGGTGGTGGTGGTTGGTAGTGGTAGTGGTAGTGGTAGTGGTAGTGTAGTGGTAGTGGTATGGATGGTAGTGGTAGTGGTAGTGGTAGTGGTAGTGGTAGTGGTAGTGGTAGTGGTAGTGGTAGTGGTAGTGGTAGTGGTATGTAGTGGTAGTGGTAGTGGTAGTGGTAGTGGTAGTGGTAGTGGTAGTGGTAGTGGTATGGTAGTGGTAGTGTAGTATAGTAGTAGTAGTAGTAGTAGTAGTAGTAGTAGTAGTAGTAGTAGTAGTAGTAGTAGTAGTAGTAGTAGTAGTAGTAGTAGTAGTAGTAGTAGTAGTAGTAGTAGTAGTAGTAGTAGTAGTAGTAGTAGTAGTAGTAGTAGTAGTAGTAGTAGTAGTAGTAGTAGTAGTAGTAGTAGTAGTAGTAGTAGTAGTAGTAGTAGTAGTAGTAGTAGTAGTAGTAATAGTAGTAGTAGTAGTAGTGGTGGAGGAGCCAGTGGGGGAGGGACGAGGGGTAAAGACAAAACGCGCCTGGTGGATTCTTCACCAAAGTGGAGACATGAGACATCTAGGAACCAGTGGCAAAGTGCCCCCCCCCCTCCTTCCCACCCCACATCCCTGCACACACACACGCCGACTCTCACTCCCGCGGGTATACACCCTCTTCATCATCTGTTCATATACTCCATCCTCTCGCCGCCTCGCGCCTCCCGACACCATGACACATCTGCCAGTAATATTCCATCAGAAATGTATTGAATATTAATGAAACAGTCATGAAAAAGTGTCATGTCATTTTTCGCGCGCCTGGCCGACCGAATGGCACTGCCTCCCCCGCCGCAGATGCACCCCGTGTGACACTCCACACTCTCCTCCTTCTCCTCCTCCTGCTAGTGCTCATTCTCATCATACTGTTGCTGTTTCTGCTTTCCTGTTTCTGCTCCTCCTCCTTCTGCTGTTCCTGTGGCTCCTCCTCCTACTGTTCCTGTGGCTCCTCCTCCTCCTGCACCTCCTGCTGTAGCCCTCCTCCTCTTTTTTCTCCTCCACTTCCTCTTGTTGATGCGGCTACTCTTCCTCGTCCTCCTATTTCCCTTCTTCCTGCAATTCCTGTTCTTGCTGTTGCTTCCCAATCTCCCGTTTCTGCTCCTTCCTCCTGTTCTTGCTGCTGCGCCCGTCCCCCTCTCCTGCTTCTGCTGCCCCATCTCCTGTTTTGTGCTCCTCCTCCACCCTTCTGCTGCTGTTGCAACAGCACCTCCTCACCGTTCTCCTACCTCTCCACCTGCTCCTGCTTCACCTACTGGCGGATCTACTCCTCATCCTCATCCTCCACCTCGCCGTGAATATGGCTTATGCTGCCGACACAGCATAAAGCAACCACCAATCAATCAATCAATCAGTTTCTGCTAATCCTCCACCTGCTGTTCTTCCTCCTGTTTCTGCTCATCCTTCACCGTCTGTTCTTCCTCCTGTTTCTGCTCATCCTCCACCTGCTGTTCTTCCTCCCGTTTCTGCTCATCCTCCACCTGCTGTTCTTCCTCCTGTTTCTGCTCATCCTCCACCTGCTGTTCTTCCTCCTGTTTCTGCTCATCCTCCACCTGCTGTTCTTCCTCCTGTTTCTGTTCATCCTCCACCTGCTGTTCTTCCTCCTGTTTCTGCTCATCCTTCACCGTCTGTTCTTCCTCCTGTTTCTGCTCATCCTCCACCTGCTGTTCTTCTCCTTCCTGCGTTTCTGCTCATCCTCCACCTGCTGTTCTTCCTCCTGTTTCTGCTCATCCTCCACCTGCTGTTCTTCCTCCTGTTTCTGCTCATCCTCCACCTGCTGTTCTTCCTCCTGTTTCAGCTCATCCTCCATCTGCTGTTCTTCCTCTGTTTCTGCTCATCCTCCATCTGCCGTTCTTCCTCCTGTTTCTGCTCATCCTCCACCTGCTGTTCTTCTTCCTGTTCATGCTCATCCTCCACCTGCTGTTCTTCCTCCTGTTTCTGCTCATCCTCCACATGCTGTTCTTCCTCCTGTTTCTGCTCATCCTCCATCTGGTATTCTTCCTCCTGTTTCTGCTCATCCTCCACGTGCGGTTCTTCCTCCTGTTTCTGCTCATCCTAAAACTGCTGTTCTTCCTCCTGTCTCTGTTCATCCTACAACAGCTGTTCTTCCCCCTGTTTCTGCTCATCCTCCACCTGCTGTTCTTCCTCCTGTTTCTGCTCATCCTCCATCTGGTGTTCTTCCTCCTGTTTCTGCTCATCCTACAACTGCTGTTCTTCCTCCTGTTTCTGCTCATCCTACAACTGCTGTTCTTCCTCCCGTTTCTGCTCATCCTACAACTGCTGTTCTTCCTCCTGTTTCTGCTCATCCTCCACCTTCTGGTCCTGGTTCTCCAACTCCTCCACCATCTCGTGCTCCCAGTTCTCCGCCTCCACCTTCTACCACCTCCTCCTCTCTCCTCCCCTCCATCTCCTGCTCCAGCCTCCCCCCCCCCCCATCTCTAAGATGCTCGAGGAGACGGCTGAATGCCGCCTTATTCTTTCAATAAGAAGTACAATGGATATAGACAGACGCCACACTGCGGCGCTGACAATACTTTCTTGGCACTCCCTAGGTGTCCCGTGTTTTATGTCTCATATAACACACAGCTATACAACCCGACCCGTGTGTCATCCCCATCTTTGTCCTAGCAGCGTCCCCCACCCCTCCCTCCACACCCGCGCTTGGCAAGGCATTCTCAACAGATCTTATACTTGTTTATTCAAAAGCGGGCCGACATAAAAACACATTACTTGTCATATTAAAAAGACACTTGCCGTCGTATGCAAATCCTGTTACTCACAATCTAGACTGCGGATAGTATAAGGCGATGGCTGGCGATGCAGAGAAAACGTCACGGACCGTCATTTATAGACGATTCCATCAAAGAAATGGGCTTTAAAATGGGCTCGCTTTGTCTCCAGCTGGAAGTCTTACAGGCAACAACCAACCAAAAATAAAAACAGCATAAAAAGCAGCTCATATTTCCATGACAAGTCTAGGAAATATGCTGCAGCGTCGAGATTGTAAAAAAGAAAGAAAGAAGACAAAACCTGCACACACACGTGAATATAGGATTCATAATAGATGGCGGGCACCCAATCCGCTGAAATAAATGCTATTGGATGCCGGGGAAGGAAGGGGTGGGGCGGGGCAGGGAGTCGAGCCGAGCACAGTAAAAAGACCCGGGGATGACAGTGGTGGTAATGGTAGCGACTGGGGACTTGCAGGCACGGCCATGTATTCACCGTAACCACTGGAGCCGGGCGATGCAGAAGAGAGAGAGGGAAAAAATAACCCCGACATTTTATATGGACGCCACAGCGAGACACGTCAACCACCTGTCCCGCTGATCCATAATCATTACCCCCACACAGGTTCAACAACGGCCAAGAACAAATATGATATCATATTTGCATGTTTGATTGTCGGCAGCACCGCCCAACGCAGTCTAGCCTCCGACAAAGCACAAAGCGAGGGAGGGACCGGGGGGGGGGGGGGGTAGAAAAAGCCACAGGCTAATATCATAGTACGGGAGGGGAGGGGAGGGGACGGGGAGGGGGGTAGGGGGGAGGGGAGGGGGAGGGAGGGAGGGAGGGAGGTGGAGGGGAGAGGGAGGGCAGGGAAGGGAAGGGGAGGGGAGGGAGGGAGGGGAGGGGAGGGGAGGGGAGGGAAGGGGAGGAAAGGGGATGGGGAGGGAGGGGAGGGAGGGGAGGGGAGGGGAGGGGAGCGGAGGGTGAACCGAGGGGCAGAGAAGGTGGCGGGGGGAGGAAAGGAACTGGCGGGTAAGGCAGCATCCAGGGGGAAATAAGATGCAATTGAATCGAGATGTTGGGAGGAACCAACATAAATGGTACGCTCTTAATCCTGTGAGGGTGATTGATCACTGGCAGTGGCTGCGGACACAAATGGACGGCGCCCTTGCCCAGATCAATCTGTATTCGGGGCGCGGACACCCCGGCCGCCGGCTTATTTGATTAGTACCCCTGTGCCTGCCGGTGTTAGTTTTATTCATCACCCTGGACGCGGCCCGGTCACCCCGCGCTATCAATAATAGACATGTGCGCGGACGTGCGAGGTGAGGCTCTATTCTTCCGGCCTCGTCCTGTGCATCCACCGCCTGCTGGATCATGTGGATGCGAGCGGCGGCCAGACACGGGGATCACATCGTGAAGGCTTATAGGAACTGGCCGCTTCATTATAAACACGGACGATGTGATTCCCTATACTTGAACATGAGAATGATGTATCGTGTACTCGGCTTGGTACGAAACACAAGGGGCATGCCATATATGGAAGTAGATTGTTTTCCGTGTAACAAAGTTGAAGGCAAATGTACACCATTTTTAAAGGAAAGCTTAAAAGTCAACAAATGGACTGAAATGACGCAACTGAACTTATTTAATAAAGGAACATCGGTTGTAGTGAATCAAATCTAGGTAAGAGGTTTGGTTTCACTAAACCGTGCAGGTTTAATCACTGCACCCGTATCTAAGTTAGACATGTACAATCAAATGTAGGTAAGTGTTTTGGTTTAGAAAATGTAATGCTTTCATCGAAATGTGCACCATAAATAAAATTAAAAGAGTATTGAGCAAGGAATACTTTTTCATACAGTTCATAGTATGGAAAGAGTGAACAGAGTAACTTGAATGTGCACTGAACATTATTCTGAAGCGGTATATTGCTGTGACAGAAAATAACATTTCATAGAGGATTGCCTACTGCGACAACAATCAAATTAATTGCACCATCCATTGAATTACAAATTATTTGAATGTAATATTCTATTTTTTATTTTATATTACATTATACCCCGTACCTGCCTGTGCTCATCCCCACCTCACCACTTCCCTGTGGCCGACTATACTCGCTCCCCGGTTCAAGCCTCCCGTGGCTCCCTATGCCCCCCCCCCCCCCCCCCCCCCCACCACACACACACACTCATTACGGCGCCGCTATAGAGTTATGAACGAGGCTAGCAAACTGAAGACGTCGTAAAGAAGCGGTGGCACTTTAAAGTATGGCCTGCTCCGGGCAGCGATCACGTGGCCGTAAATGTTCCATGAGCCCGTCACAGTGCGACGAGGGGGCCGTCCACTCATCACTGACCCCATACAGCAGTGCGCATGCACCTCTGATCTCACGGAAACGCCACGTGAGCGATGGGCCGCGCACATGAGATCTGTATGAGCACTTCCGGTTCCCCGCCCAAATAGGGGGCCGGCGTTATAGTGACAGACCACGCATGCCCGGCGCGCAGTTCAGCAGGTGACTTTAAGCCCGGCGCACACCGACAACTGCCACGACTGAGTTGGCCAAAGGCTCATCAGGGCCCATATGTATGAGCCAATTTTTAACCTTACCAGGGTTAAAGGCGGGTCCCGGGTTATCTAACCCCGGGGTTCCAAATGTGTCAGGGATGATGTATGTGACCAAAGTGCGTGCGTTATGCTAACGTTTCAGTTATTTTTAGATTTGGGAAATCCCTCTGCATTTGTTGCCATATATTAGGCTCAAATATATTAAATGCTATCATATTTAACAGAATTACATACGCATTGGCGGCGATATTAATAGTTATATTTTCGAATCGACGAATGTAAAGTAAACAAATCGCCACCGCCGCATCGACGTCGCTTTCCATACTGGCGGCGGCGGCGGTTTGTTGACTGTACCTTTGTCGATTCGAAAATATAACTATTATTAATATCGCCGTCAATGTGGCGGTAGCCTTAAGGAGGGTTCGAATTTATGGTTAAATTGATAAAATTTCACTTATTGCGTATGTAATTCTGTTAAATATGATCGCATTGAATAGATTTGGCCATAATCGGTGCCTAACCCCACCTTTAACCCTCCTTTCGCATGCGGTTAGTGCAGGCGACTTTAAACTCGCCGAGTTAGTTTAACCCCGACACATACATACAGACTTTTCGCCACTAACCCGGGAAATCTGCACGATGCAGGGTTACGATCGCTAACCCGAGCTCATACATATAGGCCCAGTTCTCCGAACCCAGGGACTTTACAAGAGACTCCATAAAGGACTGCGCCACGGGTACTTTACCATGGGTAGGGACGGTATCATGGACTATACCATGGACTGTACCACGGACTGCACCATGGACTATACATGGGACTGTGCAAGGGTACTTTACCATGGGTAGGGACGGTATCATGGACTATACCACGGACTGCACCATGGACTATACATGGGATTGTACAAGGGTACTTTACCATGGGTAGGGACGGTATCATGGACTATACCAGGGACTGTACCAGGGACTGCACCCTGGACTATACATGGGACTGTACAAGGGTACTTTACCATGGGTAGGGATGGTATCATGCCATGGACTGCACCATGGACTATACCATGGACTATACATGGGATTGTACAAGGGTACTTTACCACGGGTGGAGATGGTATCATGGACTATACCAGGGACTGTACCACGGACTGCACTATGGACTATACATGGAACTTTGGTTGGAGTAAACACTGATTTCTTGTCATGAATGTAAAATCCCAAATTAGTGAACGTTTCACACAAATCATCAACTCCTTTGACAGTGTGCCTTTGATTTTGCCATTATGATTGAATCGTCAATATATGGGAACATAATATGTCCAACAGCTTAGTAAATAAGCGAGGGGCACAACCTAATCCATTAGCCATACAGGTGAACCCATAGAGTTGATCATTCCCAAACAAAATGGAGGAATTTCCTATTTGATTTGTGAATAGGTAGCGTATAATACGCATATTTCAGATCCACACTGGCAAGCCAGGACCCTTTCGTGACCAAATCCCTAACCGTTTCGAGGGAAAACCTCTTAAATATGTAAGCAATTTGTTTAGCCTTGTCAATCCAGAATCATGCGGATTTCTCCATTTGGCCTGGGTCGCGAAAATAAATTTGAAATAAATTCGCCTTCCTCATGAACAGCAGTCTCTATTATTCCTCTCTGACTTAATTCCAACACCTGTTTATCTAACGCCACTCTCTCGTTTACATCAAAACGATATGGAAAAGGAATTGTTTCCTGTAAAGGGTGTTGTGTAAAGAGAATATTCCTTGCACTATACTCAGAATAGTCAAATTATCCGTAATTTGCCACTCATCTAAACAATAAGTTATATTTTCTGCCTGGAAAATGCTTACAGGTGTTTCCGTGGCCACCGGAGTTTGCTTTGCAACCTCTACTTGTTCCCTGGGCGGGGGAACAGCTTCTGGGGAGTAAGCTCCCTCCTGAAGGGACGAATCCCTTCGTTCCAGCCGAAGGACTGGTGCTGTCCTCTGCCCCTGGGCTGGACGTCAAAGCCCGAGCCTGACCGACCACCTCTGCGGGTGCGACAGTTGCGAAAATCCTGTGGCCCTCTCCTGAACCATGCATTGTTGCTGTCACTTGCCACCTCTTTACCGGCATCGGCACATACCGCCTTAAAGACGTATTCGAAACGTCCGTACGAGAGGAAATTGCTGGCCCCCCCCGTCGATACATCGGGCCAACGACGAGAACTTGTTCTCAGCCTGCATACGCTTTCCAACAGGTGCAATCACCATCAAGGCTCCCATTCCGAGTCGTGTGACTCAGGGACCGCCCTCCTTGTTCTCTTTTGAGATCTAGCCGGGAGCATCTGCTCCAGCTTCATGAGCTGCTCCTCCGGCAGGGCCGGCGTCTGGCTCGTTTTCCTCCCCCGACACCGGGTGTAAGGGGGAGGCTTGAACCGTCACCACCGGTGACGGGTCCTCATCATCAGATATGGGAGTCTCGGGCTTACTGTGCTTCGTAGCCATACTAAGCCTCAGGTCAGAAACCTGTAACGATCAAATGAAAGTGAGAGTGTGCTCAACCAAATGTCACAACAGGTTAAGAAACCCCAGTTTGTGCATTCACTGGTGTTGGAGAACGTATTTACACCGTCCCAACACAGGCGGGAGAACATTTTTCTTGTGTGAGTGTCGTAGGGTTATGGTTCAAAACAAAAACCAAACGAGGGGTAGGGACCAGTGTATCGGTAGCCTCCCACACTCTCCATCCCGTACGCTTCTCCCACCTGTTGCTAATCATGCCAACAAGTTGGAGAAAATGCTACGAAATTCGGAGGTACGCCTTAGTAACACAACGTGGGGAATCTTCACAGAAACCCAGGAACAAGTCCCAACAAGGTGTGGCTCCAACCACACCTCTCACTGTACGGCAACAGGCGGCAATTTACTGGTGTTGGAGAACGTATTTACACAGTTCCAACACAGGCGTGGAAGCTAATGTGTAATGTCGTAGGTGAATGGTATGAAAACCAAAACCAAACGAGGGGTAGGGGACCAGTGTATCGGTAGCTTCCCACACTCTCTGTTCCGTACACTTCTCCCTCCTGTGGCTACAACGCCAACAAGTTGGAGAAAATGCTACAAAACTCGGAGGTACGCCTTAAAACCAGTGGGGAATCCTTAAAGGAAACCCAGGAACAAGTCCCAAGGAGGTGTGGCTCCAACCACACCACACTCCGCTCGGCAACGAGGGCATTTTTAACACAGGTAAACAATGAAACTCAAAACCGAAAACCCCTTACAGGCCTCGTACCATAACACTACCGTCGCGGTTCTGCGCGAGCCTAAAAAATCCGAAAACCCCTTACGGGCCTCGTACCGTTGGCGACAGTAAACAGCGAAAATAGGTCAGCACGTTAGTACTGCGCAAGCGTATTATCACCCAGTCGAGTCTTGGCGACAGTATTCTGTGCGAGCCTAATACCGCTCTGTTGGTTCGCCGCTTAAAACGTTAAACTCGAAAACGAAAATCCTTTATGGACCTCGTAATATCAGGAATTCAACATTCTAACCACTAGGCCACAGAGACCACACACTATCATGTATGTATTAACTTCAGTAAATCGACAAGAAATGGTTTCCGAAAAAACCCTTATGGGCCTCGCATCAATACCGATCTAGGTCACCACGCTAGTGCAACAAAGGAACTCGCAACCAAAAATCCTCGTACTGCGAGAGCCTATTATTACTCAGTCGAGTCACTTTTAAATCGTTAAAAACGACCGAAAAACGGTAACTACACAAGAATAAATATCCTCCTGTATTCTTGGGTCATAAAAGCAAATTAATATGGAACCAAAAGTGTCATTATCCTAGTAATAACACAAAATTTAAGCAAAAACTAACCTTGAACCACACAGCATGTGTCGCTGTGCTTGGATTTATGCTAATTGCTTGAAACCGGATGTGCTTCCTTCCTCTCCCTCGGCTACGAGTAGCCTGAGGCTTAGTACCGAGGTAAAATATATATATATATATATATATAAATTAGTTAGACGAATCTTACCTGGGTATAGATGATGGATAACTGTTAATTGTTGGTCCTTGCTGTGGAGCTCCTTCATCTTTTGCTCCACTAGCCTATTGACCTGTAAGGTCAAATCGCCTGGGAACACCTCGTCGTCCTCACTCTCTCTATCTGAGAGCACATGTGCCCCCTGTAGTGGGGACGCGGAGCTGTCCGACCGGTGACGTATCGTAGCCGTAGGCACGCGTCCCTCCGCAGCGGCGGGCGCGGTTTGTTTCGCTTCGTAGCCATCGGTAGTCTGTAACCAAAAAAGGAAACTTAGTAACCGGAATCAACTCAACTGAACACCAAAGTGACGCCAGGGAACCTGGGTTGAGGATCTTATTGGTAAAGAGTAACGTATTTACACCGTTCTCGATACAGGCGTGGTAAGCTAAGTTTTTCCCGTAGGTTTTTGGGTATCGAAACCAACCGTACGTGGGGTAGGCTTCTAGAACCTCCCATCTCTCTGTCGCGTACACTTCTCCCACCCGCGGCTACTGCGCCAGCAAGTGAGAGAAAATGCTACGAAACTCGGAGAAACGCCTCATCAAAAGGGGAGTCTATAAAAGAAACCCAGGATCATCCCCAACAACACCCTCTATTAGGGTCCGAAGGAATCTCCACAGGAGATGTGACGGTGTCAACATCTCTACCCGTACAAAGCGGGTTTAATCGAACCACGGAACCAAGACAAAGGAATCCTTTGTTCTATCCGATTCAATTTTTAAAATGCTAATCTTGTCCAAACTGGACGTACGAAAGTTCTGAACTTTCCAATCTAGATGCGATAGTGCATCATAAACAAGCTTAACCAAAATAATCACGATTACTTACAGTTATTAGCTTTTTGTAGATAAATCCAACTGGAGCAACTCACGAGCGTCCTCCGGTCGTGAGTTTTTTATGCTAATTGCTGGACCGGATGTGCTTACCTCTCCCTAGCCTGAGGCTAGCCTGAGGCTGTATACCGAGGTAAAATATATATATATATATATATATATATATATATATATATATATATATATATATATATATATATATAAAAAATCTATTATGGGAATATAAACCAGGACAAGCAGCCTAATCTTCAGTTATATCTGCATTGTTAAATTGTGAATCACAGCTAGTGTATGACATGATATATATATATAACAATCCTAACAGTTGGGTCTAGAACCAGCGAATTTGCACACGTGTGTACACGGGGCATTAGGCGCAGACCTGAATAATGTCAGTGTCCTTAAGATAAAAGTGGATGCCGATAACTAGCAGCGCTCGCCTCCTCTGCAGTCATCAGTAAGGCCGTTTTAACAGAGGATCTCCGCATAAAAAGGACATGAAATATGCTGTAAAAGCAACGCCTGGGTAGGGAGGAGGTTCTCGTGTGAGTGGAGATATTCATTCGGCGCTGTCATGGAGCTGGGTGGTGCCGAGGTAATGAGGCACATTTCTCTAATACTGGCGTATAAAGAAGTGGCCATCGGACCGCGATCACTCACCGCGTTCATCAGCGCGCTACGAAACTATGGAGAATATAATTACAGCCCAACGCCGGCCGGCAGGGTGCCTATCAGTTTACTTATCTACCAGCACCGCCAAATACTATGACGTACATATACGTCGGTGCAAACGCTGGCACGCAGCGCGACAGATACACGCCCACGGGGGGAGGGGGTTGCACAGCGGTGACGTACAGGAATCCACTTCGAGAGGCATTTAATTTAAATCATTTAGGCCCCGGAAAGAAATCTCATTAGCTTTTGATGCGTGCCATTATCAATAATATATTTTTAATTACTATAATGATTGCGTCGCTATGACGCGCCATATATCTTGTGATCAAACTCGGCGTGCCTTGAGCGGTGTAAACTGTCTGCATCCTAGCGGAGACAATGGGTGGGAGGGAGTTGGGGGGAGGGAGGAGGGGGACGGGGAGGAGGAAGAGAGAGGGGGGAGGAGGAAGAGGGGGAGGAGGAAGAGGGGGGAGGAGGAGGAAGAGGAGAAGGAAGAGGATAAGAAGAGGAAGAGGAGGAGGAGGAGGAGGGGGAGGAGGGGAGGAGGAGGTAGAGGGAGAGGAGGAGGTGGAGGGAGAGGAGGAGGAGAAGGGGGAGGAGGAGGAGGTAGCGGGGGAGGAGGAGGTGGAGGGAGGAGGAGGAGGAGGAGGAGGAGGAGGAGGAGGAGGGGGAGGAGGAGGGGAGGAGGAGGGAAGGGGGGGGGGAGGAGGAGGAGGGGGAGGGGGAGTAGGAGGGGGGAGTAGGAGGAGGAGGAGGCGGAGAAGTGGGGGAGCAGCGTACATTGCGCACATCTATATAGATGCCCTGACGACGGGCTGTCTGTGACGGGCTCTTACCCATTGTCTGCAAACATTATATCACCACCGCCTTTACACAAAGAACACTTTATACGCCTATCTAATAAAACTATGAAATACTGGCGCTTCCAAGTTCTGTAGCAACTCATTTGTCAGGGAAGAAATGTTTTTTTATTTGCAACACAGAGACATATACTGTTTGACGAAGCCTTATATTGCATGCCACGCGTATAAAGTGTGAGTATGCTTATAGGTGATAATGCGAGTCAAGTTGGTACTGTGGGGTTGTTAAATTAAAACACCGCTACCATCGCCAGGAAGAAATAAATAAACAAACAAATAATAAATAAATAAATAAATAAACAAAATGAATAAATCAAGAATTCAATGAATAAAAAACCGAAATAATAAATAAACATATAAATAAAGAAATAACCCACTATGAAAATAATTGTACACATAATAAAAACTGAGTAAATAAATTAATTAACAAGCATTTGAGAAAGAATTAAATAAATAATTAAACAAAGAAATAAACAAAGACAAAATAAATCAGAAATAAACAAGTAAATAAATAAATGAATAAGCTATAGACTGCATATAACTAGCTTACAGTGTCTCCTACAGAAGTGCCATACCAAAAGGACACACATAACCTTTGCCTAGCTGCACCTGTCAGTGAAAGAAGGAAGGTGGGCTTTACTGCTTCTTAGTTCGTGAGGCTTCTGTGCATGCATGAGGGAGATCGTTGCTTGGAAAATAAACCAATAGACACCACGACACGATTGTGCGATGTGAACGAAAACCAATTTTGTAAGTCATTGGTTTGACTCGATCAGGAGTCGAACTCCCGATCTCCCGCCCTGAAGGCCTGCGCTCTACCGATTCGACCACCGCGCCCCATGCAGCACATTTAATACTGGAAGACCCCCCCCCCCCACACACACACACACCCATACACACACACACACACACCAGTAACATACATTTGGCGGTTTCGCAAGCTCTGCGAGTTCTCCCGGTACAACACTGAGGGGCACTTCTGAGTTCAATGGAAACAAATACCATTTTCTGGAGTCCACATGTGCGGACAGGGGCAGTAATGGCTACAAGATGAACTGGATGAGTAGTGCAGTGATGTAGAAAATGTCCTCATCGTCCGGCATGGCTGACTGCGTAGAGCGCTCTGTAGGAGTGCACCGGGTTGTGGAACCCAATATACAACGAAGTTAAAGGACACACAACACAGACACTTTTCGTTACTTCACTTGGTTCTTGACTAGGCTAAGACAATAACTGGTTGGTTCAGCATCAAGATAACGTGGGTGAGTGGAATATCGGGTTGTGGTTTCGGTAGTAGGTCTACCAGTGGAGTAGTACTATAAAAAGTCGCTATGAGTGCGCAATGTCACAAGTCAGCACCTGTGTTGATATGATCTTAGTTGTTGCGATGATGCAAAATCACAGTTAAAAATAAAGAAAAAAGAAAAATGAGACGAATATAACATGGTGCAGTTAGATTATACTACCTGAGTAGTTTCTATAGGTTATTGTGCGCATTAGTAGTACTCCACGTGAAAATAACGAAGGCGGCAGTGGCATGTAGAATGAAGTGACCATGACACATTGACCTCGCGCATACGGCCGTGACCCGGAGCTGACCTCAGTGTTGTGGCGGGCCACAGCCGTCACCTTATTCGGTCACACCCACCCACTCACCCACCCACCACATCGTGGCAACTGATCGGGGGGGGGGGGGGGGGGGGGCTTCTCCACAATCAATCTCCGACGACCATTTTGGCTAATTATAACCCACCACAAACACCCTTAAGGTGGCATTCCTTACACGCGTAATGCGTTATGCGAATGCCATCATTCCTTACACGTGTTATGCGTTATGCAGTGAAGTATATAAAAAGTACATTCTTCATATTTCTCATGAAGACTGCTTCCTAACAGGTCCGCCGCATAAACCTACATGTTTGCACCGTCCCATTCTTCATATTTCTCATGAAGACTGCTTCCTAACAGCCTCCTCCAGCCTTATATCAATGGACAAATGCGACTGATGCTTTTCTATTCGCACCACCTTGTCCCGGCTGTCCGTAATTATCAGTCACCTCCTCCAGCCTTATATCAATGGACAAATGCGACTGATGCTTTTCTATTCGCACCACCTTGACGCATTACGCATTATGCACCGATCGCTACATGGACCGATCGGGAAAATGGATTTGCATTTGCATTCGCATTACGCGTGTAAGGAATGTAGCTCATAGGTTTCAAGGCGTTTCGATTTTTTGTCGCATTCGCATTCGCATTACGCATTACTAGTGTAAGGAATGCGACCTTTAAGGGCGCATTCCTTACACGCGTAATGCGAATGCGACAAAAATTCGAAACGCCTTGAAACCTATGAGCTACATTCCTTACACGCATAATGCGTAATGCGTTTTTCCGATCGGTCCATGTAGCGATCGGCACGTTATGCGTTATGCGTCAAGCTGGGTGTGAATAGAAACCTGAGTCTGATGTGTCCATTAGTTTAACACTAGGAGAGGCGACTGAGCATTACGGAACGGTCACACACAAGGCTTTTGAGTGGAAACATATGGTAGTGGTGGTGGTGGGGGTTCGGGATGGGTTCGGGTTGGTAAAAATGCTACCAGAGCCACAAAAATATGAATACTTATCTATAATTTGGTCATAATAAAGGTAGGAACCCCCATGTGACGTACAAAAGGTTACATAGATATACATGCAATATTTGGTCATATACAGAGCAGTATGGAGAATAATTGCTTATTTTTATTTATATATATGTCATATATGTATATATATATAATACATGTGAATGATAGATAGCCAAATGTACTTTTTATATACTTCACTGCATGCCACATGCCGCATTACGCATGCTGCAGTACGCGTGTAAGGAATGCTGGCATTCGCATACCGCATTACGCATTACGCGTGTAAGGAATGCCCGCTTAAAGGGCGCATTCCATATACGCGTAATGCGAATGCGAATGCGACAAAAAATCGAAACGCCTTGAAACCTATGAGCTACATTCCATACACGCGTAATGCGAATGCGAATGCGTCAGAAATCCATTATCCCGATCGCTCCATGTAGCGATCGGTGTGTAATGTGTAATGCGTAAAGGCGGTGCGAATAGAAAATCATCAGTCGCATTTGTCCATTGATATAAGGTTGGAGGAGGCGACTGATAATTACGGACAGCCGGGACAAGGTGGTGCAAACAGAAAAGCATCAGTCGCATTTGTCCATTGATATAAGGCTGGAGGAGGCGACTGATAATTACGGACAGCCGGTGCAAACATGTAGGTGTATGCGGTGGACCTGTTAGGAAGCAGTCTTCATATTTGGGACGGTCCTAACATCCCTCTAAGCAAGCTAAACTGAGCCATGTTTGGACCGTCCCATTCTGTGTGTGTGTCTCTGTGTGGGTATCTATGTCTCTGTGTGTGTGTCTCTGTGTCTGTGTGTGTCTGTGTGTGTGTGTCTGTGTGTGTGTCTCTGTGTGTGTCTCTGTGTGTGTCTGCGTGTTGTGTCTCTGTGTCTGTGTGTGTCTCTGTGTGTGTCTGTGTGTGTCTCTGTGTGTGTCTCTGTGTTGTGTCTGTGTGTCTGTGTGTGTCTGTGTCTCTGTGTCTTTGTGTCTCTGTGTCTGTGTGTGTGTCTGTGTGTGTCTGTGTCTCTGTGTCTTTGTGTCTCTGTGTCTGTGTGTGTCTGTGTGTGTATCTCTGTGTCTCTATGTGTGTCTCTGTGTTTCTGTGTGTGTGTCTGTGTGTGTCTCTGTGTCTGTGTGTGTTTCTCTGTGTGTGTCTGTGTGTGTCTCTGTGTCTGTGTGTATGTCTCTGTGTGTGTGTCTCTGTGTTGTGTCTCTGTGTCTCTGTGGGTGTCTCTGTGTGTGTATCTGTGTCTCTGTGTGTGTCTGTGTGGGTGTGTCTGTGTGGGTGTCTGTGTGTGTGTGTCTCTGTGTTGTGTCTCTGTGTCTGCGAACAGAAAAGCATCAGTCGCATTTGTCCATTGATATAAGGCTGGAGGAGGCGACTGATAATTACGGACAGCCGTGTAGGTTTATGCGGCGGACCTGGTAGGAAGCAGTCTTCATATTTGGGACGGTCCTAACATCCCTCTAAGCAAGCTAAACTGAGCCATGTTTGGATCGTCCCATTCTGTGTGTGTGTGTCTGTGTGTGTGTGTATCTGTGTCTGTGTGTCTCTGTGTGTGTCTCTGTGTATGTGTGTCTCTGTGTGTGTCTCTTTGTGTGTGTGTCTCTGTGTGTGTGTCTCTGTGTTGTGTCTGTGTGTGTATCTGTGTGTCTCTGTGTGTGTGTCTCTGTGTGTGTCTCTGTGTTGTGTCTCTGTGTGTGTCTGTGTCTCTGTGTCTTTGTGTCTCTGTTGCTGTGTGTGTGTCTGTGTGTATCTCTGTCTGTGTGTGTGTCTCTGTGTGTATGTCTCTGTGTCTCTGTGTGTGTCTGTGTGTGTCTGTGTGTGTGTGTCTCACAGACAGAGACACACACAGAGACACGGAGACACAGACACACACATAGAGACACACACACTTTTTATATACTTCACTGCATAGCGCATAACGCAATACGCATTACGCGTATATGGAATGATGGCATTCGCATAACGCATAACGCATAACGCATTATGCGTATATGGAATGCGCCCTTTAGGCAAGTGTGGGGAGACGGGTGAGAGGAGAAGGAGGGGGAGGGGGAAGGGGGAGAGGTAGGGGGAAGGGGAGGAGGGGGAGGGGGAGGCAGAGGGGGGGGGGGATGGGGAGGAGGGGAAGGGGGGAGGGGGAGGAAGGGGGGGGGGGGGGAGGGTCCTGCGAGGTCGGCTGCGCGCGCACCCTATATAAAGACCCCCGTTTGTTAGACGCTGAGTGTTCACCTCACGTGTTCCACGTAACGAAGCACCCCGGAGTTGGCCTCAGCATCACCGACGGACACATGTCACTCACTCAATCACTCACTCACTCACGCACCCCGCCACTCACTCACCACGCCACTCACTCAACTCGCCACTCACTCAACTCGCCATTCACCCTCACACCCACTCATTCACCAACCGACTCACTCACCCATCCACTCAACCACCCATCCACTCACTCACCCACCCACCCACCGACTTACTCAAATTAACCCTAAAATTGAAGCGATATTAACGCCGCCGCCGCATCGGCGGCGACATTAATATTGTTGAAACGACGAATGTATTGGGAAATAGCGGTGCTCGCCGGCAACAGGCTCAGAGAGATTTCCATAATGTATAAATTAATTCACATATAGCTAACACAAACCGTTTAGGCCACCATGCATATGGCATGACATACTTCCCGATGCCCCTGATAACCGTTGATAGCTACCCGGTGTTAGAAGGTTAACACCACACGCCGCTAACACTGTTCCATGCATATGGGCCCAGGTCTTGGATGGTCGAAATTAATTGTTATGCATCCGTAATGACTGGCAGACTTGCATGTCCGTTCCGCTAAGCTTTGGTAGTGCGACTCGCCTGATAGCCGTGCTCATTCTAGGCGGTTTCCCCAATCTACTAGACTAGGTCCATCACTCGCGGGACGGACGGACGGATGGGACGGGGCGGTGCGGTGCAGTGTCGGTGCTGTGCGGGGCGGGTAGAAAAAGCGGGGCGACAGAGGGGAGAGAAGAAGTTGTGAGCGGGAGAGGGGGAGAGGGGAACAGGGAAACAGGGGAACAGTGGAAGAGTGGACCGGAGGAGAGGAGAGTGGGAGAGGAGAGAAGAGGGAGAGGGTGACGGGAAGAGGGGATCAGAAGGAGAGGGATGGGGAGAGGGGCAAATACTGAGAGCTGAGTGGGTAGAGGAGAGATGGGGGAGTGGAAGAGGGGGAGAGGCGGAGGAGGAAAGGCAGAGAGGGAGGAGGAAGGGCAGAGAGGGTGAGGAAAGGCCAGAGAGGGGGAGAGGAGGGGAGAAAGAGGGTGCGTGTGTGTATCCCATCAAATGGGGTGGCTCTTCCAGTGGCTTCTTATATGGCTTCGCTGACCTTTGCACGACCTTGACCTCCCCACAAGGGGCCGGTAGCGCAGACCAATGTCGTCTTTAGGTGACTCTGGGACATCATGGCTGAATGATGATCGTCATAACGCCATCTAAAATATGACTGCCGGCCACTGGTCGCATCCCTAGACGGTGGCGGCCGACCACAGTGCGACTTGCCATAAATACAAAGATCGGGCCGTAAAGGGTGGCGCCAGGGCCACCTTTAGTACTGTTTCCTCACATTAGACGGGTGGAAGCCATTAAGTGGGCCGCGTGATCCTTTATAGATGTTTTGGTGGGGCGATAAAGCAGACGCCTTGGTGTTGGCCCTGGTAGGCATGTGGCCGACACGGGGTCTCCCCCGCCTCCCCGGCCTCCCCAAACAATACGCCGCATCGTCTACGTAAACCCCCGCACCCTGCATCTCGCAGCCCCGGCCGGATCGTCCGGCCATGACCCCTGGCGGTCAGTGTCGTTTATCCGACCGACAAAAGCCCCCCCCCCCCTCCCTCCCCTCACCGGTCGGCCACCCCGCGGGTAGTTCTGACAAATGGTCGCGCATGTGGTCACTGCGCATGCGCCGAAAGGAGAACAAAAGCTTTCAGTCTCACCTCGGTCTGGCTACATGAAAACAAAATCCAGATTTGGCACTGACAAATTATAACCCAACAAATAAATACAACAAAACACCATAAAGAAAACAAAACAAAAAAACTTCCGGTTATCAAGTCGAAGGGGAGGGAAGGGGAGGAAAGGGGATGGGGAGGGAGGGGAGGGAGGGGAGGGGAGGGGAGGGGAGGGGAGGGGAGGGGAGGGGAGGGGAGGGGAGGGGAGGGGAGGGGAGGGGAGGGGAGGGGAGGGAGGGGAAGGGAAGGGAAGGGAAGGGAAGGGAAGGGAAGGGAAGGGAAGGGAAGGGGAGGGGGGAGGGAGGGAAGGAGGGGGTAATTGGGAGGAAGAAACGTCAAGAACTTCATATTACATCAATTATTTGAGGCCTGATAATGAATTGTAATCAAGCCACAGAAGTGTTATTTTGACAGTACCGATACTAAAGCATATCCTTATAGTGCACGTTAGAACATAATGAAATGTGCGTGGAGGAGTGTCGGTCAGTGGTCAGGTGGCTGTGGGAAAGCAGTAGCGGCGAGCAGACGCCGAAGTTGTGTATGTGGAGACCATAATTACCAACCGTATAATCCTCATGATTGGTCTGCAAAATCGAGAGAGCACCATAATCCCACATGTGCATTATCCAGATAATCCAAATAGCAATGCCATCTGGTGGAAAGTGGCGGTAATAAATAATGCACTGCGCGGGATCCACAATAAGACACTTAATGAGCCACTGAAACATGATAGTTTACTAGTAGTTAACGCAACCAAAATGTCGTATTCGCATTTAATGTCCATAATATGTCGACTCACAAGGCACCGAATCATTTGTATCAACAGTTATTAAAAGCGCAAGGTCGGTACAGTTTTCACGACTGCTCCTTATCACTGCCTAAGAGTACCTACTCCCAAAGTGGAAACTCACAACCAAAACCACGCCAAGCATAACTCCTAACAGTAACAGTGAACAGATGGATGCCAATCAATCCAATAAGCTTAGACCATTGCAGGCGATATTGTTTGACCTCAGTTATATATATGTCCTTCGCCGGCAGAATATTGTTCAGGTATAGATTAATGGAAACATATTACACTATTCTAGAAGTCTGCACCCCCACCACCAGCACCATTCGCTGACATTCAAACCACTGGTATTCCCAGGATAACATATTTCCTAATTTAACAAGCATGGGACAATCAGGGGACACGACAGTTACGTCCAGAACGAGTTTAATCACCATGGAATATTAGATAGAAAAAAATATATATGCATACAAGATGAATATTTATTTCAAGTAAGAGTCTTCTATTAGGTACCGGCAGCGAAATTTGAAAGATTAAATGTATAAAATGTATTAATTTTGAATTAAAAGTGGAAATTTGACCAAATATAATAAACATATATAAAGGAATTTAAATTGTCAATTGCTAAATCAATTTGGCAAGCAGGTTTTTAATAAGCCAATCTCAAAAAGGGCAATTCATAACCAAAAGAAATCATTCTGGTTTGGCCAAATAGCCATTTTCAAAACATGGTATTTTCTTGGAAAACTGCAACTAGACTGAATACATGCTACATAGTTCACCTATGGATAAGAGTGTACCACCCTATATTGTTATCAGAGCTCTATCTGCAGACATTCAAAAGATATTTGCATCCTAAAATGTCAAAAAGTGTAATTATTTGCATGTAAACAGTATATGTAAGTGAATTCTTTTCAACATTTCAATGTTTGAAAGCTCATTGCAGCAAAACAATCTTTTGAATCTCATTCATATTTGGCACAGTATTTCAATAAACACTCTGAGACCAATATATATTATTTATATCAATATTATATCAATATTATATTAATATGGTAAATATTGAATTTTGATTGAATATACAAAGACAAATTGTCAGAAAAGCAAAATATCAATTTGACAAATCTTTATATGCTCATTGTAGCTTAACCAATTGGTTAAACTTCCTATAAATTGACAGGGCACATCATCTGGAGGTAATAGACATTATTGTATTCATATTCTGTCTAGAAATACAAAAAGTGCATTTTGATTGCACATACAAAAGAAAAGTGTACAAAAGAAAAAATAAAGATTTGTTTGTCAAGCTTTGAACACTCACTGTGGCTCATCCAATGGGTGAATCTTCTTCAAATTTTGCACACATAGCATATGGAACTAATACATATTGGATATAGCAATAACTCTGCTAAAGATATCAAAAGCTGCACTTTGATTTCAAATACAAATTAAAAGTATCTGAAACCAAAAATATTGATCAAGTAAATCTTTAAATATTCGCTGTACCTCGAGCAATGGTTGGATCCTCCCCAAATTTGGCCCAATATTAGATTATATATTCTCTAATATATCTCAATAGACATCAATGTCATATACATGTTTGTACATGGGTGTTACCATTATGAAACTAGTGTGGTCAGCAAAGGTCCAAACAAGTTAGTGTCAATATTCTGTCTGTGACTCCTTGCACTAACTAGACAATTTGATTCCCTTTCCAATTATACAAACCATAGGAAAGGGAATCAAATTGTCTATCTATCCATACCAAATCTTATTAGGTTTTAAATATTTTTTAATTCAGTAAATGGGTTTTAAACTTTCAAAATAATTTAAATTGCAGAATTTGAACTGATTGACCTATGGCAAACTATATATGGATGGAAAGGTTAGGTGATTGCGCTTCTTTTAGTACCATCCCTCCCTTTCTACGGCGTAGTGCAAGGAATCGCGAGCCCATTAAAGAGAGCCTGTTTTCAGAGTCGTTTTCATTGACACCAGTAATGAAGGAATATTCATTAAATACACTCATCATACAAATGGCTTATACTTAAGTACAAACTTACTATATATTCAATCCAACAACATCGGATAGAAAATATGTTGATCTTCTAGGTTATGCAATTTCATCAAAATCAAAGACATACAGAAATAATTATATGCATCTGAATATTAATGAAAAGAAATCACCATTCCTGGACTTTTTCATGCCGCTGCCAGTACCTACTTCTATTATTATTATTTCTTTGACTAACATGTAATATCATATGCACAATAAAGGTCTGGTAGGCTGTGGAAAAGTCCACATTCTCCATGTAACAAATTCATGCCTTTAAAACACCATATTTTTAGAATGAACATTTTACTGTCACTGTAGTGGTCTGCACTGACCTCTTACGTAATGAACCGCATAGACAGGTATGCGTAGGTAGTATGGTGATATCAGGGAGCCCAGGTGTTGTAATGGTTAGCACACTGGCCCAGAATGCAAAGAGATGTGGGTTCAAGTCCCGCTCTAGGCACAATATTTCACGTTATCATCACCCCTATGAAACTTAGGGCATATTTATTTCACATCTATCCCTCCAATGTGTAAGAATACCAATTCTATAAAAAAAAAAAAAAATCCTCTACTCTTTCCATAATTGTTTTTGACCATTACATAGTGGAAAATACATTGGCTCCCATTTACCATGAATGATTGATTGATTGATTGGTGGTTTCTTTACGCCGGGTCAGCAGCATAGGCCATATGCGCCGCGGTTTACCATGAAACAACCTATGTACAAGTATATATATATATATATATATATATATATATATATATATATATATATATATATACATACACACATATACCGGTATGTATGTATATATACTTATACATAATTATCTGTGTATCTGTACATATATACGTATATATACCAGTATGCATTTATGCATGTGTATATATATTTATGCATATATACATATATACAGGTATGTATGCATATATAGTATAGTTATGCAAATCTTACCTGGGTATAGATGATGGATAACTGCTGTTTTCCCGAGGTACTAGCCTCGGATAGTCATGGGTCAGGGAGAAGGAAGCACATCCGGGGCCAGCAATCTTTTACATACTTTATACGATACAAAATTATCTTAGTATTATATGGATACTTTAGTGTTTTCGTTTTGGTACCAACGACTATCCGAGGCTAGTACCTTGGGAAAACACCAGTTATCCATCATCTGTACCCAGGTAAGATTTGTATAACTATACTATTTTACCTCGGTACTATACCTCTGGCTACTCGTAGTCCAGAATCTTTTTATCCTTAATGTTGCAATCATACTTCATGTTTTTCGTGCAAAATAGTAATTTTTGTTTCTCACCCGTCTTTAGTCGGTTACTAGGCAAGTCGCCAGGCCACTTGGCTTTTCTAGTCATTTGTTGTAATGTTTTGCAAATGATCTAGCCGTCTTCCACCCGCATGTGCAAGTATTCTCTTTACTGAGATTCCTTGGAGACCATGGCTCCACGCGTTGAGTGGGATGCATAGCGTCCAGTGTTGACGACTGCCTGTTTAAACGCCTTGATGGTCCATATTGCGAGTGTGTCTCTGGAGATAGCTTGTAATCAGCTTTATTAAACCGCATAAAGCTGTCTATAATTCCTTATTCCACATGACTTGGATATATACGCCCTAATGACTGAAACTACACATATCCGTTTATCTTCCGGAAAACTATTTACATGTACTGTGGTCAGTGGGTCCTCTGTGCGATTCAACTTTATTAATGTCTCTAAATCGAATGTTGCCTCATCCTTATCTATTTCTAATCCATCCAGTGAGAGTGCCACAATCGTTTGGCCTCTGTGTCCTGTCACTAGCAGTAATAGTACTGCTAACTTAAATCCTAGTTCCTTCATTGATAAATGTCTATTGCTAGGCCATGACTTGAATAGCTTAAATACAATCGACACATCCCAAAACCTATTATATCTAGCCATGGCTGTGTGTCCAATGCTGGTACTATCAGTACTGTGTTTGAGTGATCTATCTTGATCTCCCTGGCCACTCTCCTAATAATGCTGAATGGTGGGAATATGTAATAGAATTTTTTATTCCAAATTAAAGAAAATGCATTTATTCTCCAGGCTTCTGGCTCTGGATGCAAAGACACATATTTGGGTAACTTTTTGTTGTTATGTGATGCGAAAAGTCAATTTCTGGTTTGCCCCATTTATCACAAATGTGGTCGAAAATACTCTTGATTTAATGACCATTCTAGATGGTCATGAAAATGTTGAATTCTCTCGTCAGCTAAAGTATTTTGACTGTTAGCCATATCTCGTGTTTATCTGCCCAGTCCCAAATTAGTTTGGCCAAAGTTACAGTAAAACATGGAAGACCATGAGTGAGTGCTAAAACTTACGCGTACGCTGAAATCGCGAGTTCAATATACTAAAATGTGCATAAACAACCCACAAACATACCAGGATACTCATAAACATACCAGGATACCTCAGGATACATATCAGATGAGTTCATCATCATCATGATGTCGGTCGCGATGCGACAAAGACTGCTTTCATTACTTGACTGCCGATCTCCTTTCATGAAAGCTGCCTGCAAAAGTGTTGAAGTGCTGCTGGCTTTTGCAAGTTACCAGAGGCACTCTCTCGGGGAGCAAATAGAGGTTTCACACCGGCAAGAACATGTCAAGACAGACGCAAAGCTATTTGTCCCTGCAGTGGCTGGTCGGGAGATGTTGGGAGTTCCATACATCAACCGCCCTTAATGCTGCCACACTGACATGGTTTTCTGTTTAGGGTTTGCTCCCTTAGCCTTCGGTTCTGTCAAGAAGCTGTTCCACAAGGCAGTGGTTTACAACTCTGCAAGGCAGGGGCGTCAAACTCCCTGAGGTATTGCTATACCTGCAATACCTGCATACCATACCAGATGAGGTAACACCACAAAAAAGGAGGAAATCAGTCAAAACAACCTCACAGGAATGTGTCGACCATTAGATACGGCGGGAAACGGCGAAAATAGCAAAAACAAGGCTACAGATTGCCAGGATTTGTATCCTATAAAACATCGAACATACCAGCACCCACACCCACAGCTAAGTACCATAGCATATTATCACCCATATACTTTGCTTTACTGTTAATGTGTGTGTGTGTGTGATTTATAATGTCTAAATGACTCAAAAACACTGTTGAGTTGAGTGAACTGATAGAATCCCCTATTATCACTCACCAGCTGTCACTCACCAGCACACAAATACTCATAACCACTGTTGATGTGTGTGTGTGTGTGTGTGTGTGTGTGATTTGTAATATCTATTGATTTATACTCATAACCAAAAACGTTTACTCAGATTAATCTAATCTAGTACAGGGTACTAAAATCAACAACATATAAGGAGGAATAGAGGAGGAAAATAAAATAATAATAAAATAAATAAATAAATAAAATCAACAATGTGGTTTTGAGTCAATGACAATGTCTAAATGACTCAAAACCACTGTTGAGTTGAGTGGGCTGGTGGATTCACTTATTATCACCCACCAGTTGTCACTCACCAGTGCACAAATACTCATAACCAAACTCCTTTATTTTGCTTTACTAGCTTCTACCTAGGATTCTATCCTCTGCTGTAGAACAACATATAAGGAGGAATAAAGGAGGAAAATAAATCAACAACAAAATAAAATAACATATAAGGAGGAATAAAGGAGGAAAATAAATCAACAACAAAATAAAATCAAAAACAAAAAAACACCAACAGTGAGACACAAACGATAACACCATGACAACTGAAGAAAAAAACATGACAAAAGAGGAGATAGTCAGGCTCGTGATAGAGACGGTTAAACTAGAATTGAGACGGGAAGACATGCCCCAAAAACCCAACAACAACAATGGACAAAAAACAAACGAAACGGACAACGGGCGGAACAGCACGGCTAAAAATACAGACCTAAACTGGAACAAGCTCCAGGAGCTCCAAGTAGCATACAACACTCTAAAAATTGAGTGTGCCTGGTACAAAGCTGAATATGAAAAGGTGAAAAGCAAACAAGATAGAGAAAACAACATCCCCAAAAAAACTGAAACCAAAACAACCACCGAGACAAAAATTACTACCGAAACTACCCCAAAAATGAAACCAGAACCTGAGAACAGAAAACTCAGTGTCGTGATACATTTATTCCTGAAACAGAGGATGAAAATATAGAATCCACAGTCACTGACATACTAAGCGAAGCTGACTGTAATTTTGGTTGGACGGTAGTAACAAAAGCCTACCGTCTAGGAAAAAAACCAAGACAAAAAAAATAAAAAACACAAGGAACAGACAAACCGGAAAATAAACAGGAAATAGATAACAACAAAAAGCAGGAGACTGCAGATCCAGTCAAATCAGACAGCAAAAAATCCACTGACAGACCCAGAAGCATAAGAATACAACTAGAAAAGGAAGCACACAAAAAGGAGCTCTTCCGAAAAAAGAAAACACTACAGATGAAAAAAAACTATGAAAAGGTAACGATCAGGCCTGTCAGGACAGAAAACGAAATGCTGAGTGAAAAAACGGTGCAGCAAATGTACACACTCGTGCAGGAAACAAAAAACAAAAAAATCCAATCGATCAAAATGAAGGGCTGCAACATAGAGATAAATGGGAAAACCTACAAACCCCAAGAATTTGAGAACATAGAATTCAAAGAAATAAGCCCTGAAAAAGCAGCTACCAGAGAGCATGAGTGGGGAGTGTCTTTCCAGGGACACAACTCTCCTTTCAGCAACCTCTACAAGTGTAAAATAACAGGAAAAGATGGGAAAATATACTCATCTGCTGAACAGTACTACTGTTCGATCATGGCCAAGTACCATGACAAGTACGAACTGATGAGACTCATTGACAGCACGGAAAACCCCCTACACAGTGAAGGCGATTGCAAAGAAAGTGTGGAGGACACCAGAATGGTGTAAAACAAACGAGAAAGTCCTAGAGGACATTGTCAGGGCCAAGTTCACACAAAGTGAGGAATTAAAGCAAAAATTGATGAACGCTCCAGGCAAAGCATTCAGAGAATGCACCAGATGCCCATATTGGGGAACAGGCATTTTCTTAAACAATGCAAATGAAGGGGAAATTGTCAAACAAGGATACAAAAATAAGATGGGAGAAATCCTCCAAAAAATCAAGGAAAGCCTAATAAATGATGCAAACAATTAAGATGGGAGACATCCTCCAAAAAGTAATGGAAGGTCTGTCGAATACCAACGAATAAATAAATAATAAAATATAATAATCAAAATAAATAAACAAACAGCAAAACAAAATTTAAAGCACTAGAAATAATGTGTATAACTAAAACCCATTCCAGGGCATGTACCTCCCCTCCATTCGCACAGGTGCAGTCTATGGTAATGTATGAAACTATATAACAAAACAGGGCATATGTACTGTATGCACCAGCCCATATGCCCATAAAACAATCTAAACAAAGTTAAAAACTCGCGAAATCTAGCAAACGCCAAACCTAAAGGTAAAGAAAGATGGTAGATGAAATTGAATGCAGGCTGGGAAGGGGCACGCACTTTGCCCACCGAAACTGCCAGAGTGCATCCAATAAAATAGACACAATAAAAATGCACCTACAAAATGAAAAGCTTGATGTTTTAACACTGTCAGAAACATGGTTCACTGACAGACATCAAGACAACACTCTCAACATAGAAGGATATAGGCTTGAATGTAATGACAGACAGCAAATTAACATAGCAAACCAAACAAAAAAAGGTGGAGGTGTTGCAATCTACTGCAAAACCTAAAAAAATCTAGACACTGAGGCCCTAAAAATAGCAAACAACTCAAATGAACACCTGGAGCTACTATGGTGCCTAATAAAAAACGAGAAGCAGGCTAACATAGCCATAGCAAGCCTCTACAGACCACCATCCGGGGATATTGAAACATTCCTTGAAATTCTAGACAAAAGCATAAATGCAGTGAGAAAACTAACAAATGCAGAAATCTTTGTGCTAGGGGACTTCAACATTAACTACAGTAGCAACGACAAAAACAAACTAATGCTACAAACCACTATCAAAATCCTAGGGCTACAACAACTTATTACAGACAGCACAAGACTAGGAAACAATAGCTCAACAATTGACCTAATACTAACCAACTCAAACCTTGCCACAAAATGGGGCACTAGAAGCTGGGGTATAAGTGACCATGAGCTAATATATGTAAAGAGGAAAAAATGCAAAAGCACAAGCCAATATAAATATAAGATGGGCAGATCCCTAAAAAACTACTCAAAAGAAACACTAAAAAACCGCCTATATGAAAATATAGATAACCTCACAACAGACAGAGATGACACTGATATCTACTGGAATAACATTGTCACAGAAATTAAACAATCACTAGATGAAATGTGTCCCATAAAGAAACTAAAAATACAGAGAAACCAAGACCTGTGGGTAGACAGGGAACTGTTAACGCATATCGCAACAAAACGAAAGCTAGGTGACAAAGTGAAATGTACTAAAGACCCAGAGGATAAAAGGGCCTATAATACTGCCAGAAACTCCCTCAAAGCAGTGAGGACAGCAAAAAGCAAATATATAATAAAACAAGACAAGGACTGGGGAAGCAACGCAAATAAGTTCTGGAAAAATGTAAGCTTACTATTTCCCAAAAATAAGATAGAAGAACGCATAAGCTTCCAGGATAAGGATGGAAATATGCACACAGATAGTGACAAACAGCAAACAAACTAAATACCCACTTTGCTACGGTAGGACAAAGGTTATCAAAGAAATTCACAAGAATCTGGGAAAACAAGTCAGAAAATATCCAGGATGAAATCCCCACCTGCAAAACTGACCTAAAAGAACTAACGCAACTAATAAATGACATAGATGAAAACAAACCAAGTGGAATAGATGGAATCCCCACAAAAATACTAAAAGAGGCACTCCACGCCATCCCAGATATCATGGTCGACCTGTTCAACATATCATTTGAGCAGGGATACTTCATCACAGCATGGAAGATGGCAACCATCACCCCCATCTACAAAAGTGGTGACAAACAAAACATGGGGAACTACAGACCAATATCAATCTTGCAAACACCAGGCAAGCTAATTGAAAAAATATTCCACAGGCACATAAATGAGCACCTGGAAAAAAACAATATACTAAACAAGAGGCAAGGAGGTTTCAGAAAACTACACTCCACATCAAAAACAATAGCAAACCTAACAAGTGATGTGCTGGCATCATTGAACCAAAACAAATTAGTTGGAGTAGCCTTCATCGACTTCAGCAAAGCCTTTGACACTGTAGACCACAGCATATTAATAAGAAAATTAAACAACATGGGCATTAAATCCAAATCAACAAACTGGATAAAATGCTACCTAAACAACAGGCAGCAAAAAACTAAAGTAAATGGTACACTCTCAGACCAACAAACTGTCACCTGTAGTGTACCCCAAGGATCAGTCCTGGGACCATTACTATTTATACTATACATAACCGACCTAGAAAAATGGCTGGAGACATAATGTCTCCAGCTATATGCGGATGACACTGTAGAATATGCAGAAGGAAGCACAGTAGAGGAGGTAGCAACCAAACTGAACAACCTCCTGCTAAAACTGGATGGCTGGTGTGAGTCCAATAAAATAACCATCAATGCAAATAAATCTAAGACTGTACTCTTCTCACATACAGCAATCACAGGAAGAAACCTACAATGCACACTCGGAAACCAAACACTGGAAAGTGTAAATCACTACAAATACCTAGGCCTAGATCTAGATAGCCAGCTAAACTACAATCTGTGTGTAACAAAAATCATACAAAAAGTAAATCACAAACTATGGCTATTTGCTAAACTAAGAAACTATATGACACAAGATATGTCAATAAAAATCTTCAAAGGCATGGTACTCCCCTACTTTGACTATGGGGATGTAATCTACATGGGTGCTAAAAATGAGATACTTAAAAAATTGCAGATACTACAAAATAGGGCCCTGAAAATCTGCCTGAAAGTAGACAAACTACACCCCACTTATGACCTACACAAAAGAACTAAAGTAAAGCTACTAGAAAACAGAAGGATAATCCACCTAAAAACATTAGCATATGGATATAGCCAAGACATTAAGCCTCTAACCCAACCACTAAGGGACACCAGAGCAAGCAAGGCACCACTACTAAGGCAGACCAGAAGCCAGATCAAAGCCCATGAAAGGAGCACACTGGAAATGGCCGCCAAGGCATGGAATGCGCAAACGGTGAAAGAAAGACAAATCCCTGACCTAAAAACGTACAAAAAATATCTGTGCAAAATAAAAACTGGGAACCCCAATTGAACTGCACCACAAGGGGGCAGGTGATACGTCACGGTCCACCAACTGGTCAGCCCAGGGTGGGATAACCGGAAATATAAAAGCCAGATAACATATCCAACAACAATATAAATCAAATCAAATTCAAATAAACATAACTCAACCACCTATTACGTACAGGCCTATGGACATGTAAATAAAATAGGCTAGTATAGAATTAAGTAGAAAAAAGCGGAAAACTCTTCCCAAGAAAACCCCAAAACACTAACATAGAACCCTAAGAAAAGAACTAACATAGTAATAAGAATAGAACAAAAATTCAATGCCAAGAGGGCCCAAAAAAAACTAACATAGGCTACTAAATGTACCAACATATCTATCTGCTACTGAAATGCAGACAATCAAATAACTTATCAGCAGCTACTGCTTGGTAAGACAACACCAACACTACAGCTGGCCAGCATTGAAAACAAGCCTGGATACCCGGGCTTACATGCTATGGACAGTATAAATACAGCCTCAATAAAAAGAAAAAAAAAAAAAAACATGGTTTGGAACGAGTCCCTCCCATATTATGTATGTAAGCCATAGCTGTCATCTTATCTGTTAATACCCTTACATGATTTTTAGGTAGGTGAACTAGACTACGTAAACTGAGATAAATAGCTCTAAGTTCTAGTACATTTATGTGATCGGAGATTTCATCATCCATCCACCAACCACCTGTTGCCTGTTGGTCTGTGTGAGTCCCCCCATTCTTCTAGTTAAGCATCTGTTGTAGCTGTAGTGTTGGGCTCTCCCATTCGAATGGGGTTGGGCGAATTGTTGATGTGTGACAGCCACCACATCGTCATTTCTCTGGTGTCAATAAAAAAAACAGAAACTTTAAACTTCTTTCTTGGTATTAATACTGATTTAGTTTTGTGTATGTAGAATCCTAATTTTTTTAATGTCTCACATAGTTTGTCTACTGCTGTCTGACAATGTTGTTGCGTTCGTGCAACAATAAATGAGTCATCGATATAAGGAAACATAATGTCCTTCCTTAGCTAATTTGGAAAATATTGGTTTAAGTAACCTTGTGAAAATGTGTGGACAGCAAGCTAGTCCATTAGGCAAGCATGTGAACTCATACAGTTTGTCGTTCCAACAAAACCTGAGATATTTACGATCAGGTTTAGAGATAGGTACTGTATAGTATGCATCTTTAAGATCCACACTGGCTAGCGAGGAGCCTTGTGTTACTTAGTCTCTAGCTGTGTCTAATGAAAACATTTTGAAATGTTTGTATTCTACCAATTTGTTTAAATAATGTTAGATCTAGAATTAGTCTTACATCTCCATTTGGTTTGGGTCTCAAGAAAATATTAGATATGAATTCCCCAGCCACATGTAGTGCTGGTTCTATGATGCTTTTTTCACAAAATTTAAGGAGCTGGGCCCATATGTATGAGCCCGGGTTAGCGGTCGTAACCCTGGGTTGTGCGGATTTCCCAGGTTAGCGGCCAAAAGTGTGTATGTATGTGTCCGAGTTAAACTAACTCGGGGAGTTTAAAGTCGCCTGCACTAACCCCATGCGAAAGGAGGGTTAAAGGTGGGGTTAGGCACCGACTTGGCCAAAATCTATTCAATGCGACCATATTTAACAGAATTAGATATGCAACAAGTGAAATTTGATCAATTTAACCCTAAATTCGAACCCTCCTTAAGGCTACTGCCGCATTGGCGGCGATATTAATAGTTATATTTTCGAATCGACGAACGTAAAGTAAACAAATCGCCGCCGAGGCACATCGACGTCCCTTTCCATACTGGCGGCAGCAGCGGTTTGTTGACTGTACATTCGTCGATTCGAATATATAACTATTAATATCGCCGCCAATGCGGCGGTAGCCTTAAGGAGGGTTCGAATTTAGGGTTAAATTGATCAAATTTCACTTATTACGTATGTAATTCTGTTAAATATGGTCGCATTTAATATATTTGAGCCAAATATATGGCTACAAACGCAGAGGCATTTCCCAAATCTATAAATAACTGAAACGTTAGCTAACTCGGGCGCGTTTTGGTCACATACATCCCCCACGGCACCCTCCTTTAACCCTGGTCCGGTTAAAAATTGGCTCATACATTTGGGCCCAGATTATCTAACGCCTCACCTTCTGAACCGTGAGATCGGTAGGGGAAAGGTATGCTATTTTGAATAGGTTCCTCAATCAAGGGTATATTACTCCTTCCGCTAGACTAAGGATAGCTAAATTCTCTGTAATGTTATTCCATTCCGGTTTGCAATTATTGAGGTTACCAGCTTTAAATATGCTTACAGGTGTTTGCGTTGCCACTTAGTGGGGGAACGGCTTCTGTGCCTTGAACTCCCCCTTAAAGGGTCTGTTCCCGTCGTTCCAGCCGAACGACTGGCTTTCGCCCCTTCCCCTGGCTTGGAAGCTGAAGTTTGTTCCGTACCGGCCTGCTCGTTGTCCGGTTCGCTGGTTTCGAAAATCCTGACTCATCTTCTAGGATTTGTGTCTGCAGACTTCTTTTTGTCCGATTCCATATGTTTCCCACACTTGGAACCGGTCTCCACTTGTTTGAACAAGTGTTGGAGTTGTCCACCGAACATCTTAATCTTGTCCAGTGGTTTTCCTTTAATAGGCTTGGGGGCAAAGAATAATGTGCATTCCTTCCCGTCATTGTCCAAGACCTTTGATCTGGCTACCTCCTTGCCTGCATCAGTGCTGACCGCCTAGAAGACGTTTTCGAAACATAGGCAGGACAGGAAATTGGTTGTCGCTGTGAGCAGCAGAATTCCCCCATTCATCTCCTCGCACAGCGATGAGAATTTATTCTCAGCCATCATCCTGTTGGCTATAGGTTCAATGGCCGAGAGTGCTGAGAGTACCCCTTTGTGTACTGTGTGTAGAACCGTTTTTCCGGTCCTCGCTAAGCTTGACATCGGAATCCATCTCTTTGATGGCAGATTCCGGGATCCCTTTGATCCCCGTGAATTTCTCGGCCAACTTCATAATGACCTCGGCCGGCTTGAAGGTGTTGAAGTGCTCCTGTATGGTTTTCCTCATCAGCGTAGTTATGTGGATCTTCTTTTGCCGTAGTACCTTGCACTTCTTGCCACTCAACTTCGCGTATTTCCCCGCATGTTTTGTGTCTGAGTCAGAAATCATCGAAGACGAGTCTGATGAAGAGTCAGAGGATTTGTTCTTCTTCCTCTTCTTGCTCTTCTTCATGTGCGGCTTCTTTTTTACATGCCCTCGTGTACTCACCCCCATATGATGAGTGTACCTCCTTCTTGTGTTTGCGTTTGTGCACAGCCACAACAACCTCCTCTGACTTATCGTCAGACGAGGCCTGATTTTCCGATAGATCCTCCCACTCGGATTCCTCGGAATCCTGTGTCACTGGTTTCTTCCATTTCCTGGTCACCACTCTGGAAGGAAGCATCTCCTCCATCTTCTGTTGTACTAAACGTGCAACCTGCTCATATAGGTCAGCTAGGCCGGGACCGGCCTCGGTCCCCCCATCTCGTCTGAATCTCTTTGTTCCGGCGACCTTTGCACCTGTGCCGGCGGTGAAGGATCTTCATCGTCACTGAGCACACGGGGTGCCTCTGCCTTACTCTGCTTCATAACCATGGCTCGGAGACTGAGTAAAAACCAAAAAGATTAATGGTTAGGCATTGTTCGGGCTGAACATCACACAGATAATTAGAGTATAATTATACGAGGTGTGAATCATGGTGTTAAAACCGTTATTAAACAGTTTTTACCGCAGGATTGTAGGAACCCAACCAATCCAAACGAGGGGTAGGGACCAGGTAGTGGTTCCTCCCACACTCTTTGTCCTATAAACTTCTCCCACCTATGGCTTTCTTCGCCAACAAATTGAAGAAAATACTATAGGACTCGGAGGTACGCCTTATCGATAATGATTATTGGGGGAATCTTAAAGAAACCCAGGAATTAATTGTAGCAACGTAAATGGTTCCTGCCAAACATCTCTCTGTTCGGCAACGGGCGGCTTCTTAAATAACCGAACAATGAATGCATTGTTCTAACGATCATTAACAATACAATCGTAATTAATCTGTAAAACAGTAATAACTTATGGAAAAGTTTAAAAAAACTTTGTATGTGAATGCTAACATGAACTAAACCAATGTATCCAGTTTGTAAGATACTACTAACCTTGTTGGTTTTGTAGTTAATGTAGAAAAACTGCCGGAGCTGCTCACAAACATCCTTCTGTTGTGAGTTGATTATGCTAATTGCTGAACATAGTTGTGCTTCCTTCTTCCTGGACTATGAGTAGTCAGAGGCGTAGATCCGAGGTAATATTATATATACTTGTACATGTATACAAACCATGTATATGTCCATACATACACCTTTATATGTATACATGCATACATACATACACATGTTTATATGTATGTATATGCATACATGTATATTGTATGCAGATATATATGCATACCGTACACACACACACACATGGACACAGACACACAAAACAAACACGAGGCTCGATAGTCACACATGTTTCCCAACACCTGCGGGCGTGCGCGTATTGTCATAGCAACTGCGAAATTATAAGCGCCGAACAAAGATTGATTCGCCACTTTCTCAGTCCGTATCCACAAGTACCGCAGCATGGCGCACTCAAACGAGCAGCACGGAGCGGCCGTGTGGCCCTCACCTCGGGAACACGGCCCAATTAGCAGGCAGGGCCGAGCCAGATGGCCCTCAGCCGGGTTGGCCCTGACCGCACGCGGCCCGCCACCAGGGGGCTGCCCGCCAACACGGGGCAACCCGCCTATTTCACAAATAATTTGGGTTGTCTAATTAAAGACAATCCAGTGCGGGAACAGCCTGGTCCACTTGGCTGTAATTGGAGCTATCAGTTGGCGACGAGCCCCCCCCCCCCCCCCCCCCCCCCCACACACACACACCACCCCTACCTCTCCTGCTCTGCTCCCACTTTCCTCCCTCATCATAAATTCAGCTGGTCGGCCCGTATACACGTGTGCATTTATTGACACGCCGATTCAGGTAGGACGGAAAAGACGCCGCCATAGTGTGGGTGTAATGACGTCACGAGGCACTTTCGGTGGCCATATTGGATTACATACAGAAGGCTTGCAACTGCCTACACTGTGGTTATTTACTGATTTGTTGGTTTATTTGTCACTGTTTTGAGCAGTTTGGCCTCAGAAGTTGTTGCTAAAGTGCTGTAACTTAGTGTAAGTAAACACATTGGATGTAAACTGCCCAGAACCTCCCATAACACAAGAAAACTCTGTTTTAAAGCATCTGCATGCATTCACAACATGGCTAGGGAGGGTGCTCATAATCCAAGATGGCAGCCCGCTGACAGCTGATTGCTAATTAATGACGTCACGTGCACTGCCTCTATTGTCGAAGGCGCACAACGAAATAAACCTTTCAGTATGTTCCATTTTACAAACGCACTACTATGCCTCGTTTTGAAAGCTAGAAAAGAAAGAAGAAATTACGGAGCAAACGTGGATAATAAAATCACTTTAACACGCAAGGGTAACTTTGTTAGAACATAACCATTTTTATGATGGTCCAACGTCATAAATCAGCATTTTAAATTCACAATGCAGAAAAAAAAGCCTTCCATAAAGAACACAATTGTCCTATGACCTTTATACACTACAGTATTTTGTAATGGATACTTTCAAAACTTTTGCCATGTGAGTTCTTTTTTTTGGTGTTTCTTTTGTTGAATTAAAAATATATATGAATAAAAAGTAACTGATAAAAATCCACAAACCAAGACTTCATAGGGGACCCACAGCCAATAGCCACTAATCTCACAACACCAATCTTCACCGCCCTCTACAATGGTAGTCTTTTTACTCTCCTCCTCTTTTTTTTCTTTTTTGTTGTTGGAAGATTTATACTGCCTGAATAGACTTGTTTTCACCATTAGACAGTTTGTCGATAGAAAGCCTGAGCCTACACTTTTACCGACCCAAGGGATTGTTAACCTCCCACACCACATACACATCGTATAAGAGAAACCGGACTTTGATGATGCTGTAAGTTATACACAGCGGTGGAAATCCAAATTGGCAGAGGTGTGGGGACATGGGGAATCGAACCACCGACCTCCAGATTAGGAGTCAGACCTAGAAAAAAGTCAGACACTCTAACCACTCTGCCAGAGAACACCTCTGAATGTGCTTGCTTGTTGGAGTTTTACGTCCTGGCAACATCTAATATCTTATTAGGACGGGTACCAACTTATGATAGTGCACACTCATGGCAACTTTTATAGTGCGGCCTCACTGAGAGACCAGGCCGCTGGCACCATGAACCGATATATCACAGTCATATTATCTTGATACTGTGCTAACCAGTCCTTGTCATATCCTATTAATGCCGAGCGCTAGGCTAGGTAGCGACAAGTATCAATTGTGTAAGTCGCTGGTTTGCCTCGATACGGGAAGCCTATGCTCTACCAATTCGGTCACTGCGTCCAGTCTCTCTCTCTCCTCTATGTTATATTAGACGATAGTATTAGCGGAAGGTTAAAAAAAAGGTATGTACACATAAAAAAGAGGGAGAGAGAAAAAAAGTAAACAGCACTGAGAAGTGAATGGGGTGTGGCGGGCGGCCAGCATGGTGTGTGGAGCCGTTGTAGCCGAGTGCTGGGTGAGTCATGGTGGCCTGGACAGGTAAATTGGACGCCAAGACGGGGCGCGCCTCGCTGTGGCACCTGCCACGGCACCATGTCAAAAGGGTACTTGATCTGAAACATGTCAAGAACAGATAAAGTTGTGTGCGACTATTTTGTAATCTATCTGTCCGAGCTAATGGCACTGGAGGGGGGGGGGGGTCGATCGTGCGTGTCACGTCGGGTAGGTGTGGGTGTAGGTGGGCCTAGTTGTCCGTCATACATGAAACAAAACATGCCACGCAAGGTAAATGCATTCGTGGCAACTACAGCCGTTGTTGATTTGCTTTTTTCCCCTTCTTCAAATTAGTTTTCTTAGTTTTATGCTTTTTTCCTCTGGTTTGTTTTTAACCAGGTCACCTCTGACTCACTTTGGAAACGATTCAAGAGCGCATCGACCCAGCCTTGCCGCTGTACACTACGTGCTTGACATTAGACGCACGGTGGGGCGTGGCGGGGCAGTAGTTATGCTGCGTTCATAGCATCCTGGTGAATATGGTGAACTTCCCACTTACTGCCGGTGAACACGACCATGTAAACTGAGAGCGTTCATTTGACAATTAGCGGTAAACAACGACAATATGGACTCCAGAAGGCTTTTAGCTTTTTTACTATGGTGTAACCATTATATTAACACAGACTCTAAGTTTAGATACATAGATTTAATCAAATATGATTATAATAATTAATTTTGAACAAATTTTTGCGGTCTATGATAAAAAAAATTGAATGTTTCAGGCTGGGCGATAATAGAGGTAAACTACAATACATCCGTAAATAACATGTAAACTGCATGTTTTTGGTATATAGCATCCACTACCATATTATACACCATGTATGATTTGTTTTAAGACCACACATCATGGACAATGGTTTTATTACAAACATATTTTTGTCAATTTATTATGGAACCTTACAAGTTACCATGCAACTTTTCTCCATTCGCTGCCATTTTTTCACTAGTGGTGAATAACGAGCTGCTTAAAAAATCTCCAGTTCACAGGTGGTGTTCACCAGTTGTGAAGTCAATTGAACACAATTCACCAGTTGTGAAGTGGGAAACACCATATTCACCAGTTCATATGAACGCAGCATTAATACCGCACGACATCCCCGATATTTTCTACATCCAGTTTTTGTTCCAGCTACATCCTAACAGCAGTGCGAATTATTTTCACACCTCTCCCCGCTCCTCCAGCCACACCTACACCCACACGCGCAACCCTTCAAATAACTGTCTTATGTTTTTCTGGCGGGCAGTTTAGCATTTTTCTCGGACCACTTTGAAAAGCGAGGAGAGTCGATAAATAGAAGACACGGGGCCGAATTCGGGGGCATTAAGACATTAATTTCGGATAAAACACAACAACTCCAACCCGCTTGTTTTATTCATATTACATTTTTTAAATGTTGAATTGAAATGGCTTCATAGGAAGTTTAATCTCGATTGGATCCCCCCCTCCCCCCACAGGTTTTATGGCGAATATGAAAATAAAACAACCGAAAGACAAACAACAAAATAAATAAATGTGACTGTTCTCCTATTTCTGTCATGCGCGGGTTCATTGTTGATGGGGCTGTGGCGGCGGGTCTCCGGGCCGACAGGGATGAAATACAAACTACATCATCTAACCACACAGCCGCCAGCCCGCTTTTGTATTCATATCTCACAGCGCAATCTAGGCTGGTCAGCCAAGCGGCTGGTCGGCCGCATCCAAATCCTTATTTCGGCCGGAACCAGACTTAATAAGACACGCGGCATGGCGCGCAGCCGCGTTGGGCTGCGCGAGCACTAATTCGGCGCGAGATGGCGCCACCGGCGCTGCGGAATACACAAGTACGCAAGCCACACTCGGCGATGGCTAAATAACCACTTCGGGCCCCGCATGCTTTCGCTATTGTCATTTATCGCGGGGAGGGAGAGGGTGGTAGGAGATGTGTGTGTGTGTGTGGGGGGAGAGGCTGCACCGCCTACTGTTGGATCTAGGAAGCCGCCCCACCCCCGCCCCATAATCCCCACCAGACACCTCGTAGCAGCAGCTTCCCAATACCCCGGTGTAGGCCTATCTTTGATCTACGACCGACCGGCCCTCTCCTCTGCTCTCCTAGCCCGTGCCCCCCCCCCCCCCCCTCAAAGCACCCAACGCCCCCACGCCCCACGAACTATTTCCCGGGGCGGAAGGAATCGGTTGGGCAGAAAACAACATTCTCTGGCACCGGATTGGCAGCGTTCAAGGTGAATGGTCAATAATTGTGTTCTTTTTACGTGTGTGTGCGCGTGTATGTGTGTGTACGTGTGTGTATGTACGTACGTGGGTGTGTATGTCGTGTATGTGCGTGTATGCGTGTGTGCGTGTATGTCCGTCGTGTCCTTTTTTATTGTTTTTGTTTGTGCGCACTATTTGGGTAATCCGCATGTATGGGTGTTTGGGCCGGGCCGCTGGTTATGGCTGGTAATGGCTGGTCTCCTGTCGGTGCTGACCGACTGACGCCGCCTCCCGAAGAGCCCAATCATTGCTCCATTCCCGCTTATTGGGGTGCCCAGCGCCACAAAGTTTCATTGCACGGCATCATGCGCGCTGTTTCACCCCTCTCCCCCTTCCCCCTCACTCACCCCACCCCCCTACGCTCTGACATTAAAATAAAAACTTGCGGGCTCACGCGGCCCTTATCGACGGCTGGCCGTCGTGTAAATCTGGCGGCGACGGCCGGGCGGTCGTAACGCCGAGCGGGTTGGGAGGACTGCCCGCTTTGATCGTAACGAACCCGGCCCGCGGTCCGCAGCCCCCCCCCCCCCCCCCCCCCCCCCGCCCCCCATCACCCCGCCGCCAACAATACGCGCGTTTAATATTCACCCCGCCGTGTCGCCCACTAAAGCGGCCTGCCGCTGCTCAACGTCTCCCCGACCGCTGATCACCGACCACGACATTAACGTCGCACAATTTCGCCGAGTAAAAATGACGGATGAGCTGCCGCGACCCTCGCGGACATGCGCGCGCGTCGGTGTGTGTGTGTGTGGGGGGGGGGGGGAGTTCATGGCCTTTTTTACTCATGGCCTTTTTAGGGGCTACTCAAAAGTCCCTTGTCTGCACCACACCCCCCACACCCGGCCCATCTGACGGAATATGTTGGCGGGAGGCCCTGCCGGGGGTGGGGAAGAGGGGGTGGGGAGGAGGGGGAGGGACTGACGGGCGGGAGGACCTGATGGGCGGGAGGCCCTGACGGACGGGAGGCCCTGGCGAGGGTGGTGGTGGGGTGGGGACTGACGGATCGGAAGCCATATAGGCGGGAGGCCATGATGGGCGGCCGGTCAATGTCTCGGGGCCCCCTGGGCGGAATGTCAGCTCGTCCTATGATTTTTCACAGCGCTGCTTCCCTAATCAAGCGACCAGAATCAGCCAACCAGCGTAGTGTCGAGTACTCGTTACTATCTGGACCTCCCCCCACCCCCACAAAAACAACAGCAAAATAAAACAGTCGAAAACATCACCGACAAAAACCGCGCGACGTACTACTAGTAATACGACCCCAATACAAGATTGAGTATCCAGGAAAAATATGAACAACCCGCAGTTTACACACGGAATCATGAGTTAATACATTATTCACCAATGCCCGCCGTACACCAAACGAGGTTTCCGATTTAATCCCACATCTAGGTAGGTTCCTATCCTGCTATATATCTTGATAGCTGGTTTCTTAATTCCAAAATGGTGGATGTTATCATGGGTCATGGATAGGTGGGTTAACTGAGACGATTCGTCATATTTATTTTCCTTTCTCCATGCGCTTCTGGCTTTACACTTTCTTACTTATGACCAAGTATGACTTGGATAATTAAAAATATATATATATCTTTTTTGTGCATGAGGAATACACGGTGGGTATTCGTGCATGCCTCTTCTCATTTTGAAGGTGTACCAGACGCGGTGTCCGAATTGGTAGAGCGAAGGCTTCCTGTGTGGAAGGTTGTGAGTCAAACCAATGACTTATCAAATTCATAAGCACTCGGCATTAATAGAATAGGACAAGGACTGGTTAGCACAGTATCATGACTGCATGGGATATCGAGTTATAGTGCTAGTGGCCTGGGCTATGAGTGAGCTATCACTATAAAGTCGTCATGAGTGTGCACTGTTACAAACTGAAACTCATCCTGATATGACCTTAGACGTTGCCAGGACGTAAAACAACAACCAACATCTATTAAGGTTTTCAAATAGTGCAATCCGTGGAGGCAACCTGCACATCTCAGCCTACAACACACGGCTTCAGACTTGCCGGTTGGCGACTAGGAGGCTGTGGCCACAACGCATACATCAACCGATACTTTGATTGGCTATGGAAGTCTGGCTTCTTTATCACTGCTCAGCGGGCTCGAGTTAAATGGCTCGGTGGCATATGAAGCAATCTTCTCACAAACTGACGCACGGTGTGATTATGTTACCAGCTAGATGACGTAACACGCCAATCCTGTGGGGTCACGAGGTCAAGCATGGCAGTGGTGGTGACGGCTTCAGATGGCTCAGGCTTAAGCTTAGGCTTAGAGTGCCTGTCGGGGTGGGGGGTGGAGGGAGGGGTAGACATAGGTGGATGTAATGGGGGATTGTTTGTTGTACGTTATCCAGCTTCACACTGATCTCGGTAAGCTCCAGTGATGACAATCAATACCCGGGCAGAGTGCAGCGTGACCCATTCACTTCAGCGCGAGGTGCGTATATTTATATAGGGCACTATGTCGTGAGCAGCTTGCTGCAACCAGAGAAGGGGTTGGTTGTTGGAGTTTTACGTCCTGGCAACATTTAAGGTCATATGAGGATGGGTACCAACTTGTGACAGTGCGTACTCATGGCGGCTTTATAGTCCTGCCCAGCCCTACTGGGAAATCAGGCCACTGGCACTATCATAGTGACTATGGCCTAATATCCCCCTCTCCCCCTCAGCCCAACCTAATGTGGCTGTCACACTACGACGACAAGCGGCGACGACAGCCCAGCGACTTGGATTTTGTGAAAACCCGACGACATATGCAAATTCGGGCCAAGTTGGACGACAGTGCCGCGACAGTGCCGTGACAGTGCCGCGACAGTGCCCCCGGACCTGTTTAGGAAGCAGTTTCCATGAGAAATATGAAGAATGGGACAGTGCAAACATGTAGGTTTATGCGGCGGACCTGTTAGGAAGCAGTCTTCATATTTGGGACGGTCCTAACATCCCTCAAAGCAAGCTAAACTGAGCCATGTTTGGACCGTCCCATTCTGTGTGTGTGTGTGTCTCTCTGTGTGTGTCTGTGTTGTGTCTCTGTGTGTGTCTCTGTGTGTGTATCTGTGTGTGTCTCTGTGTGTGCGTCTCTGTGTGTCTCTGTGTCTTTGTGTCTCTGTTGCTGTGTGTGTGTGAGTATGATAGTGAGTGTGATAGTGAGTGTGATAGTGAGTGTGATAGTGAGTGTGAGTAGTGAGTGTGAATGTGATAGTGAGTGTGATAGTGAGTGTGATAGTGTGTGATAGTGTGATAGTGAGTGTGATAGTGAGTGAGTGTGATAGTGAGTGTGATAGTGAGTGTGATAGTGAGTGTGTGTGGTTTATCGCACACACAGAGACACACACACACAGACACACACACAGACACACACACAGACACAACACAGAGACTATGCGGCGGACCTGTGAGGAAGCATTCTCCATATGATATATGAAGAAATGGGACGGTACAAACATGTGAGTGTGATAGTGAGTGTGATAGTGAGTGTGATAGTGAGTGTGATAGTGAGTGTGATAGTGAGTGTGATAGTGAGTGTGTGTGGTTTATCGCACACACAGAGACACACACACACAGACACACACAGAGACACACACACAGACACACAGACACACACAGAGACACAGAGACACAACACAGAGACTATGCGGCGGACCTGTGAGGAAGCAGTCTCCATATGATATATGAAGAAATGGGACGGTACAAAACATGCGTGTTAGACTATGCGGGCGGACCTGTGAGGAAGCAGTCTCCATATGATATATGAAGAAATGGGACGGTACAAACATGCGTGTTAGACTATGCGGCGGACCTGTGAGGAAGCAATCTCCATATGATATATGAAGAAATGGGACGGTACAAACATGTGAGTGTGATAGTGAGTGTGATAGTGAGTGTGATAGTGAGTGTGATAGTGATAGTGAGTGTGATAGTGAGTGTGAGTGTGAGTGTATGTGGTTTATCGCACACACAGAGACACAACAGAGACACAACAGAGACACACACACAGAGACACACACAGAGACACACACACACACAGACACATAGACACAACACAGAGACACACACAGAGACAAAGAGACACACACACAGACACATACACACACAGAGACGCACACACACAGACACAGAGACACACACACAGACACAGATACACACACAGACACACACACACACAGACACACCACTACACACACAGAGACACACACGAAGCAGTTTCCATGAGAAATATGAAGAATAGGATGGTGCAAACATGTAGGTTTATGCGGCGGACCTGTTAGGAAGCAGTCTTCATATGATATATGAAGAAATGGGACGGTCCAAACATGTGTGTTACTGTTAGACTATGCGGCGGACCTGTTAGGAAGCAGTCTTCATGAGAAATATGAAGAATGGGACGGTGCAAACATGTAGGTTTATGCGGCGACAGCTTAACGACAGTGACGACAGCTTAACGACAAAGACGACACCGTAGCGATACCGTAGCGACAGCCGAACGACATCGTCTGTCGCCGGGTGTCGTCGAGGTTTTTCAACATGGCCAAAAACCCGACGACAACCCGGCGACAGTGGAGAAACTGGAGGTGTCGCGGAGGTGTCGCGGCGACACCCGAACGACAACATAACGACACCGTAGCGACAGCCGACGACAGAGCAAAACGACAAGTCGTTGGGCTGTCGTCGGCCTTGTCGTCGTATTGTGACTGCTACATAACACTGAGCTAACCAGTCCTCGCCCATACCCATTAATGATGAGTGCCAGGCTAGGAAGCCACAAGTATCCATTTTGTAAGTCATTGGTTTCACTCGATCAAAAAACGAACTCCTGATCTTCCACACGGGAAGCCTGTGCTCTACCGATTCTGCCTCCACTCCAACTTAGCGTACCATACATGCGAGGACCGTGAGAGAGGCACATCACGGCGAATCTGGAACGGTGCCCAGCGCGCCAGCACCCTGCTCGCCGCCTGATAGAAAGGGATAGCCTAATCTCTGATTAACTAATAAATTTACGAGTGCCGTCCATTGGGAACATTTAGATTAGGGCATCCTCCGATACCTTCCCATCTCCTAATCTCAACCATCTTAGCATACTCCCATAAATGCCATTTGCCCGGCTATGCGTGCGTGTGCGTGTTGCGCATGGAGGGGAGGGACGCGTTATGTGCGTCGGTGTGTGCGTGTGGCTGTGGGAAGGCGGTAACGGTTATGGTGCAGTGCCTTCTTTTACACCCAGCATAACGCGCGCACTGCACATGTAAATCATGGCCGGGCGGCCGTAATCTATTCGTCTGTTTGCGCGCCGAGGGCCTGTAATTACGCGCCCGCTTATGACTCCTCACCGTGTATCACAATGTGCAGCGCGTGTGGAGTGTGTGTGTATGGGGGCGGGGAGGCAGAGAGGGAAGCAGGGGGGGGGGGGGAGGCGCCATACTAGCGCCCTCTCGGAGCGGGCAGGATAGGGGTGACCTTGCCACCTGACCCGCCATCTGCCCATCTGCGAGCACGCCCTACCAACAATAGAGGGCGCCACTGTTTACAAACAGGCGCACCCGCACCACCACCCCCATTCCCACACCCACACCCACACCCACCGCCGTCCTCACCTCAGGCAGGGATAGCTCGATAGATACAATGCATAGCTGGCTACATGAAAGATTCACACCTACCCATAGTCTAGTCTACGTCTAAATCTGAGCAAAAACTGCTTCAACTAGGAATTAACTGTGGAGGGGGTGACTCCAGTGGGCAGTGTTTATCTATATTGGCACAGAGTTGGTGAAATGGGAGAGAATAGAAAAAGCCAAGATGGTGACCACAGAATGCTGTCAATTTTACTTGTAAAGTCATTAGAGAATGCTGCCAATTTTACTTTTAAAGTCTATTAAACCACATGCTTTATTATATTTTTCGAATCAAAAGTAATGAAGATGTACATGAATAATATATTTTACTTCCTAAATTAAGAGTTAATGTGTTCATTTCATTTACCCAGCCTTTCTTCGCCTTTTCTAATGTTTTTTTTCTTTACCCCTACTCTGGGTAGGGGTGAATCTTTTATGTCCGACTGAACCCGCCCAAATATTGCTATTTACAACAGCAAATTTCTCAAGCGGTTATCATATAGCCTGCCATTGGATAGGCACCATAAATCACACCGTCCTCAAAGAGCCATCATAAGTAACATAACGCAGCCCTCAAAGCACACGGCCTTTGAACAGATACATAATTCAGGAGACCCTCTGCTACATAAACTTCGTCCCCGGTTATCATAAACCAATCGCCATAGTTACCAGCAGAAGTGTCTCCAAGTACCACAGATCAGAATCCAGATGTAGAGAGAGAGTGAGAGAGAGAGAGTGAGAGAGAGAGTGAGAGAGAGAGAGAGAGAGAGAGAGAGAGAGAGAGTGAGTGAGAGTGAGTGAGAGTGAGAGAGAGTGTGAGTGTGAGTGTGTGTGTGTGTGTGTGTGTGTGTGTGGGTGTGGTGTGTGTGGGTGTGTGTGTGTGTGTGTGTGTGTGTGCAAATCTTCATATAGTTCAACCCCCCAGACCCCCCTCCGCTCCCCCCAACTCCATACAACACAGGCATACATTTAGTCATCAATACTCATAGTGACTGAAGAGTCAATACATAGTTAACAACAAAAGTATTGTCCTCCCCACTCCCCCGCATGATTAAAAACAACAACAAACCCTTGCACAAAGCACGTACACACAAAACAACACAAGTGCACGGTTACCAAACACTAATCACCAGATTCTCGAATATATAAACCATACGCCATGTCACCTCTCATTGCTACAAAGTGTTGACCCACAATCTGAATTAATTCACGGTGAGTGATTGGTAAAGGCTGCTGTAGCGAGGGTGAGCCGTGACAGGGCAGGGAGGATTCCAGATGGAGTGAGCGTCATGCGGAATGGATTAGCAGCGTCACAATGCATACATACTCCTTAAAGTTGCACAGTCCGATAAAAACATCAAATTTTCAAAAACAAAAGATGTATCTAGCTTTGAACCTATTTATCCAACTTAGATAATGCTGTGTTTATCAAACATTTGTTGCTGCATAGAAGGGACTACTAAGTCAATTTAATATAACCTGTCACTCCTGAAGACAATTACAAGCACATACAAATTAATTTTGAAAGTTTCCACTTCAAATATCTCATAACGTGGTCATTTTAAAGCAAAGTTACTTCAAACTAAAGTAAGGTAAATTATAACGAGCATCCTAATATATGTATCTCAGAAAATGACAGAAACTCAAAACCATCGGACTATGCAACTTTGAACTATATTTGGGTGTTTTTTTGTTTTTGTTCAAGCAATTACATAACCTACTTAGCGCTAACCCGTTTAGTGCTCTTTGCTAACGCCCCCTTTTATTCACTTTACACGACATTACAATATTGGTCTCACAGTGGGGTTGCACTGGTACAAGGTCATCATGAGTGTGCAGTCATAAGTTGGTACCTGTCCTGATATGACATTTGATGTTGCTAGGATGTAAAGCCCGAAATAAACAAATTCTATTTAATACTTAAGGACACGGAGCTAATATGTAGATCAAATAGCCAGCTAGGTCTAAAGTAATTTTTCATATGCTTTGGGAGATGTGGCAGAGAGCAGTGGGTTTTGATGTCAATGGGGGAGTGTCTGTTTTTTGTTTTTGTTTGTTGTTATTTTATGTCGTAGCAGCATCTAAGGTCATATCAGAAATAGGTACCGACTTGTGACAAGTGTGCACTCGTGGGGACTTTATAGTGCTGCCCTACTGGGAGACCAGGCTACCGAGACCAAGATCTGATAGCCCACAGTCACGTTATCCTTATTAGCGATGAAAGTGGTTTCCGGCTAAAATCGCAGAAATCAGGCCATGATTATTACACCGACTCTGAATTTCCGCGATAATATGGATCTTCTCCCACAGACTTAGCATTGTCAGGGAATCGCATAAAAATACCGGAAGTCAGGTTCCAACTACCTTGTTGTGACTGTATTATCGCCTTGTTTGGGCATCATATTCTAGCAAAAGGACATTAGAATGGGATTCTAACTGCCCAAGTGTTGTCATATACTTTTCATTTTTAACAATTTTGTTTAACGTTCATCGGGAAATATAAATAATCGCGGAAATCCGCGAAACTGCGAAGATCTTTCATCCCTGATTTATGTTATATTGCAATAACCCCATATAGCGCTGATTCTAGTGCTGTATTTTTATGTATGTATGTATGTATGTATGTATGTATGTATGTATGTATGTATGTATGTATGTATGTATGTATGTATGTATGTATGTATGTATGTATGTATGTATGTATGTATGTATGTATGTATGTATGTATGTATGTATGTATGTATGTATGTATGTATGTATGTATACTAACTAACACCTCGCTAAGCGCTCCAAATATATCTGCAGCGCTGAGCGAAGTATTGCTACACACATATATTATTTATGTAAAATGTATATCATATATATATAATATACATACATATGTATGTATGGGAGCTACATTAGTATTTACTATGGCTATTTTGCAGGCAGGGGGTATTATATAGAGCGCCGCAATGAGGGGTTCCAGGCTGCAGCAAACAGGGCTTACAAGCAGTCATTTCTTATGCACTGCAGGTGCAACAAATCTCCGGAATTGAATATTCAAATGGCATCAGCCCATATGGGGAACCAGGGATCTCTATACATCTATGTTAGCGAGTAGTTATTGCTATAGTGCCGAACAATGGCAAGTTACTTGCAGGTATCAGTTTGGCGATGAAGTTAGCCCTTGTGTGTCATGTCCAGGTATCTTTGTTTGGTGTTGAAGTTGGCCTGTGCACTTTGTTATTCATTATTATCGTGTAGAGCAGTAACGTGTTATTTGCTATGTATCTCTTTTTGATACTGAAGTTTGCATGTGCACTTTGTTCATCCTAATTATTGTACCGAGGAATTCATGTTATTTTCAGGTATATCTGTTTGATGTTAACCTGGGCACTTTGTCAATCATTATCGTAGTGCAGAGGAATGGTGTGTTATACCTGGAAATAACACACCATTCGGTTCGATGTTGAACTTGGACTGGGCACATTATTAGTCATTATTGTAGTTTAGAGGAATGCACATCATTTCCAGGTATCTATCTCTGTTTGATGGCAACGTTAGCCTGTGCACAATATTAATAATTATTGTCCAGGTATCTCTGTTTGGTGTTGAAGTTAGCCTATGTTCATTGTTAATCATTATTATTGTGCAGAGGAATGGTGTGTTATTTCCAGGTATCTCTGGGTGATGTTGAAGTTGACCTGTCCACTTCGTTAATCATTTTTATCATGTACAGGGATGGCATGTTATTTCCAGGTATCTCTGTGTGATGTTGAAGTTGACCTGTCCACTTTGTTAATCATTATCATGTAGAGGGATGATGTGTGATTTCCAGGTATCTCTGTGTGATGTTGAAGTTGACCTGTCCACTTTGTTAATCATTATCATGAACAGGGATGGCATGTTATTTCCAGGTATCTCTGTGTGATGTTGAAGTTGACCTGTCCACTTCGTTAATCATTATCATGTAGAGGGATGATGTGTGGTTTCCAGGTATCTCCTTTCTTGATGATCACGTTGGCATGTGCATAATGTCAGATGGGCACTGAACTTATCGGACACTGGTTCTGGTTCCAGTTCACATGAGTAAGGCATGACGCAAAGATTAAAGCTTAAAGCCTAAAGTCCAATATACACCACTAATTTTTGCTCGAATCCTTAAGACTGTTGCGACTTCTAATTGGCAATATGAAAACCTTTTCCCTATTGGACTCACATGTTGTGCACAACTATAGTGACTCAAGATTAAAGAAATCAAACATCTATAAAATGTTCACATTGTGAATGCGTTACTTCATTTCAGGGATGTGATTGGCCATCAGCAAAAAAAACCTTTGACAGTCAGGCCAGGGTCCGAGGTAGAGCCCCGATGGGGGCCGAAGGGGGAAGCACCCTTAGAAGACCACCCAATTTAAGCATCTTAAAGGGCCTCAAAAGTCATGTTTTCAGCTGGAAATATACATTCTTCCTTTCTTTATACACAGTCATCAGAAACACTTCATAATAATCCTTTACCCTCCTATATAACATGAAATATATTTTTTTCCGCCGGATTTGCACGATTCACAAGAATGACCATTAGTAAAAACTCAGAAATCCGCGAAACCGTGGTAAAACCACATCCTTGTAACTCATTGGTGCCTGTACCAGGCTGCACTGACCCGAGAGAAGGCGCCACATACACAGCTGGGTGGCTGGGCTGCATCTAGGAACCTAGGTGGCATGGCATAATCATTAAGACGCTCGCCCCGAAATGGCAGAAAGCAGGTTCGAGACCCGCTCTAGCCATAATGTTCGCACTTGTAACACGTCCCACAACGCTGGTTCTGGGACCAGCATCCTGCACAAACTGTGCACTGTATGGCTAATGAACCTGATGTGTGTATCAATACTGTATGCATTTATATAACAGTTAGTATGTTCATCAGAGAATGACCAAACTCTTGGTTTGGGTTCCACTTCCTTTCTGCAACGCCGCTAACATAGTACCCATGTCTGGTGAGAGGAGTATGCACCATAGCTGATCTTCAGAGGACATTAATATAGACCAGAATAGCACCTGCTTGGTTGTTAATGTGCATAGTCCAGCTATCAATGCAATGTGCAGATTTACACAACGTCCGAGCCATCACAAACTGATGTCAGGTAATAGACAAGATCACGGCTTCGACTGCGCATGCGCTGAAAACGGCACTGACAGCAAAGCAAAGGCATACGGCCATTGAGTTTGCCGATATGCGTAGGGCAAACCTTCGATTTCATTCAAAATTAATAAAAATACATAACAATTTGGCATAAACATGGATGGATGGATGCAATATAATAATATAATGAATATGTTTAAGACACAACTCTCCATAATTAAGCATTTTGTTTGTTTGTTTGTTGTTGTTTAACGACCTAGCAACATCTAAGGTCATCAGGATGGGTACCGACTTGTGACAGTGCGCACTAATGGTGACTTTATAGTGCTGTCCCACAGGGAAACCAGGCTGCCAGCACCATGACCTGGTATCCCACTCAGTCACATTATCCTGATACTGAGCACACCAGTCCTTGCCCTGTCCTAATAATGCCGAGCACCTGGCTAGGAAGCAACAAGTATAAATTTTTAAGTCATTGGTTTGACTCGACCGGGTTCGAACCCATGACCCCACAATCTACCAGCACGGGAGACAGACGCTCTAACTCATTCGGCCATCCCGCCTGGTTTAAGCATTTTGAGCTAAGAAACATACAATTTCAGTCACTTTACAGGCTGATGTTTACATCACCATTGATTAGACATAACTCATAAGTAATTCTTGTTCTAAATATAAAAATGTCAAATGTGACAACAAAAACTTGTTTCAAAGAAATATACAACCAATGTCTGATTAATGCTACCCATTTCCTAGCTCGACAAATGTTATTAACGATAGGATATAAATAAAAACATGAATAAAATGAGTAAAACTGACTCTGGCTATGGCTGTAACAGTAGTCTGAGGGCCCAGATTTGTCTCAATCTAAATGCAGATGGTATAAGATGTGCTGATTAGATTGATCTCAATGCAATGCTAGATAAAAGATTAACATCTTAATTTATTATATCTATTTTTGCAGTTGGTATTCTATGTTTCAACCAAGAGCTAAGATGAGCTGAAACTAGCACATTTCATACCTGAACCCAGTGTCTTAGCATTAGCTATGTGCTTCGCGGGGGTTGTGTTTCCTCCATGCATCCCACAATGCACTGTGCGGCTGGAACAGTGATCGAGTCTATTGCCACAAAGAAACATTTTAGAATCGAAGGACTTCATCATTGAAAGACAACCTGCAGGTAAAATTAGTGTATTTATTTTAACCAAGAAAGATTGATCAATTAGTCAGAAATGTATCCATTTCCTGTTACCTGGTGGCAGAGAGCGTGTATATAGATGAGAGGGACAACTCCCGCGAAAATAGGTAACACAGGCTACAGTGGCGCTCCTGGCGGTTATTGTTGAACAAGCCTTGAGTTTGCCGGTACGCGCAGTGCAAAACATTAGTTTTCTTCAAAAGTTAATAGAAATCCAGAACCATAACCTTATAAATTCAATATAATGTTTTTGGTAAACATGTTTTCTATATTTGTACCAACCGATTTGTTTCTAGGTGGTGTGGTTTTAGAGATATGTCACTTTTTCTGTATGAAGATTGCACACGACCATTGACAATGCATTGGGGCTGCCATTGACAATGCATTGTCAATGGCAGCGAGCAATCTTCATACAGAAAAAGTGGCATATCTCTAAAACCACACCACCTAGAAACAAATCACTTGGTACACATATAGAAAACATGTTTACCAAAAAGATTAAATTAAATTTATACGGTTAGGGTTCTGGATTTCTATTAATTTTGAATAAAACTGACGTTTTGCCGGTACGCGTACAGCTGTGTCATAAACTGTTCAACAACCACCACTTGGAGCGCCACAGTCGGCACCTGTTACACGGTCTAGTATGAGAGTTGTCCCTCTCATCTATATACACGCTCTCTGCTGGTGGTTAAAAAGAACATTTCTGAGTACCGTGAGTCCGGTAAGCAGCGCTGACAGCATTCTCACTTTAACACAGCAATAACACTATGGAAAACATGGACAATTATCTCCCAAGCAGTGTGTATTATAGACTGCACTTCCCTATCCAAGCACACAGAGCCCACCATCTCATATGACTGCACAATCAATACAGCAGCCACTTTCACGATGGCAATGAATATATGAAATAGCAAGTCCAATTGAACCAAATCCATAAGTGCTCTGCCAGCTACCTCTCCTAAAATGTTTGTTTGTTGTTGTTTTGCATCCTAGCAACAGCTATGGTCATATCAGGATGGGTATCAACTTGTGACAATGCACACTCACGATGACTTTATCGTGCTGTCCAGGCTGCCACTCGCCGTGAATTTGGCCTATGCTACCGACACGGCGTAAAGCAAACGCCAATCAATCAATCAAAACCAGGCTGCCAGCACCACAACACGATTTCCCAATCAGTCACATTTTCCCTGATACTGAACTAACCACTCTTTGTCCTATCCTGTTAATGCCGAGCGCCAGTCTAGGTCGCGACAAGTATCAATTTGATAAGTCATTGGTTTGACTCGGCTGGGATTCGAACTCCTCCCATTCCACAAGGCAGCCAGTGCATTACCGATTCGGCCATCGCATCCGGTCTGCACATTTTGATATGTATTATGAAATATATCGCCGGAAAGCCCCGCCCACCATCCCACTCCTTGCCATAACCGCACAGGGTGGGAACAGATGCGTGTAAAATTACCGCTGCTGAAATTATGGCTCCACGCATTAATTATTGTACAGTACATAATCATTGTGAGTATAATCTAATACATTATTCCATAAGTGCAAATTAATGCGCAGTACCGCTATTATATTATTCCATTTAGCCGCCACTATGGCGGGCACATTGGATAGATTATGTTGGCATATATATATAATGTCAAGATCTTACGCCTCCATTGCATGCAGCTGTCCCACACTGTGGGTGTGGACATTATAACGGCGCACATTTACTATTTATACGCAGGCAACCAGCGCAAACACAACACGCATGTTTCGATGATCCAACAAAAAGCACTTTTAAAACATTAACGTGTTGCTGATCTTGACAGAAAACGTGTGTAATAGACTGTGCTTGTAAGAGGGGAACACAAAATCCAAAGTGTTTTCTATTAGTTAGATTATTTTTCACCGGAAAAGACCGAACTCAATAAGAACGACCACGTGACTGCATTTAATGTACATTTATTCTAAAAGGGACACGGTCACCAGACCCTCCCCCACCCCGGAAAAGAAACCCCACCGAATGACTAAACTAGCTAACAAATTACAAATATTACTTCCATAAGGAAGTAAAGCTGCTCTTTGGTGTTCAAATGGATAAGGAAGTAAAAATGGTCGTTTATGGTTCAAAGCCATAAGAATGTAATGCTGCTGTTTGTGGTTCAAATGGATAAGGAAGTAAAGCTGCTGCTTGTGGTTCAAATGGATAAAGAAACTCTTTGTGGTTCAAATACATAAGAATGTAATGCTGCTCTTTGTGGTTCATATGGATAAGGAAGTAAAGCTGTTGTATGTGGTTCAAATACATAAGAATGTAATGCTGCTACTTGTGGTTCAAATGGATAAGGAAGTAAAGCTGCTGTTTGTGGTTCAAATGAATAAGTATGCAAAAGTACTGTTTGTGCTTCAAATGTATAAGGAATTACAGCTGCTGTTTTTTGTCCAAATGTTCGATCAGACGTGATTACCTGTGGAACATGGTCACTCGTAGCACACACAGTAGGGCCACTACACGAGCACATCGTGGGCTAGTATTATAAACCAATAGTGGGACGGCCCGTTGTTGGCCGTGCACTAGTCAGGCGCCCTCAGCCGCATGTCTCGCTCATAAACCACGCGCATAAAACAGCACATAAAATACACCCAACTCAAAAGAGCACACAGGCGCACGCACCCGCACTCACACACACGTGCGCACAATCACACACCAACCACACACGCACGCACGCACCCGCACACATTCACACGTGCGCGCATGCACTCACACACCACACAAGCGTGCACACACTCACACACGGCACATTTGCGCCAACACTCAAGCACAGATACAACCGCACACACATGCGCGCACTCACACACCACACTCACACCGCACGAGTGTGCGAATAAACACGCACATATACATAGACCCACATATCCACACATGCGTGCTCACACTCACACACGACACACATGTGTGCGCACACACAAATATATACATATATCCGCATATCCACACACACAACACACATGTGCACACACACATATATACATACACCTGCATATCCACACATGTGCTCGCACACACATATATACATACACCCTCATATTTGTTTGTTTGTTGTTTTACGTCCTAGCAACATCTAAGGTCATATCAGGACGGGTACCGATTTGTGACAGTACGCACTCACTGGGAAATCAGGCCGCTTGCACCATGACCCGATATCCCACTCAGTCACATTATCCTGACACCGAGCTAACCAGCCATTGCCCTATCCTAATAATGCCGAGCACCAGGATAGGAAGTGACAAGTATAAATTTTTAAGTCATTGGTTTGACTCGACCGGGAACCAAACTTGTGAACTCCCGATCTTCCACACGCGAGGCCTGTGCTCTACCGATTCGGCCACCGAGCCCGGTACACATACGCACATCCACACATGACACATGTGCCTGCACACACACACACACACACACACATATATATATATATAGGTTCCGGCTACAAATGACAAAGAAAGAAAACAAGATGGTAATGGATTGGCAACTTTATATATAAGCATATCGACCAATGGCTCGGGAACCCCGTACCGTAAAAAGGAAAATTATGAAGAGTGGGACGATTCAAACGCCCAGCAGCTGCTTATATAGGCCTGCGCAGGACCGCAGCACATGAAGCAGCACAGCTCCGCAGCACAAGGAGCAGTATATAGAACATACAAATTCAAGAAAACCGATCAAATAGCAATAGTCAATATTAAATAAGAAACAAGTGTATTTTCCGCTGCCTATAGATGTATAACGTTTTATACGTTCTATAGGTTCCGGCTACAAATGACAAAGAAAGAAAACAAGATGGTAATGGATTGGCAACTTTATATATAAGCATATCGACCAATGGCTCGGGAACCCCAAAGACACTACAGAGTGTCCCCCAAAACATTAGCATCTTGTTGATTATCTGCCAGTAGGACAGCAACCCTAATATCGTTGATTATCCTAACAGAAATAGGCGTCTTCAAATATGCAAAAATTGAATCACTCGACCAATCACCCCGGACCCTCAACTCCTCCAGGGAGGCACCACATAAGGCTAAATACGTACATCCCCCCCGACGAAGCGAATGCGACGAGAACCGTGATGGATCTAGGCCAGCCCTCATGGCAAAACGTTTCAACATCCCTTGATAAATTTCATACGTCATTGCCGACGACCGCCGAAGGTCTACCTCCGGTATCCTGAAGGCTGGCTCAGAGTTACTAGCGGGAAGCTCAGAAAAATGACGTTTGGTCCAGTAGACTGCACACAATGTTGTGTCATGACAAGTGGCTACTGGTATCTCTAATATGCGTTGAGCAAATTGTATTGTCTTCGAACGCTTAACACGTATGATCATCCCCCATCCAAAAAACCGAAAATCCTCCCTTCTCAATACTGAGTCAGATAATGTCACCTGGCATTTCCGTAACAATGCTCTAAAACTACAAAGCACTGCAGCACGCCACGCCGTGTGCCCAGCACTGTTATTTAAATTATAAAACATACTGCGCAGCATACAAGGCAGAATCGGCTCCGCCCGATGTGGCATATCACCCTTGGCACGCCTAATGCCCTTCAATGTCGTCTGTATTATAAACTCCTTATAGTCAATTACAGCTGACCCGTTCTGCCGCAAGAAGTAATTCAACCCACTCAGGTAGTTAACAATAGACGTATACTTCAATGTTCTAGCAAGCCAAGTGGCATATAGCGCGACCTGGTCAGCGGGGCAGGGGAGAGGAGAAAACATACCAGCAAACTCATCAATAAACTCGAAATACTTCTTCATCTGAACATCCCTAGTCTTAATCGAATTGGGCGCGTAGAATCTCCGCTGAAAAGCTTTTTGTTCTTCCTTTAATTTCCGGAGGTCTGAAAAAATAGAAGATCCTAATCAAAAACGAAACTACAACACATACAATACGTGCTATCTACCTCACGTATCCTCCTCTTGGCATCCTGCTCATTCCAGCGACTCAACGCATCACAAAATACATTCTCCCCAGTCGGTATATGCACAGCCGATAAGGTAAAATTATACTGAACCGATAGCCAAAACAGACGACGGATGTAATACATTACTCCCACTGACTTAGATCTCCCCGTACAAATAGCCGCTTGAACAGTGGTGTTATCTGTTACTACTAGGATCTGACTATTTCTCCATCTATCTGCCCAAGCTGAAGCAGCAGCATAAACTCCCCACATCTCCTTCACATTTATATGTGCTCCGGACGAACAGCTATCAACAGGGAAATAATGGTGACCCACCTCCCTCTCCAAGTCATGCTCTGCTCTCTTTTCGAACGTCCCAATTATCCAATCTTCCTGATAGATTGCTCCAAACCCCCATAACGATGCATCGGTGTAAACTGACTGCACTGCAGCAAATTTACCAAGTATTGCAGCTGTTCCGTTGAATCTACCTGCAAAATCTAGCCACCATTTGACGTCCTCCCTGAACCCGCTGCTCAACCGAGCCTTATAGTGGGCAGATCGTAGTTTAGCAATCATGTCGTAAATTCGACGAGTGAAAGTTCTGCCACCCCGAACCACTTTCGCACAATGGGCTAACAAACCCCCCAAACGTTCTAACTCCTTCCTAGACGCTCTCCTACGATCAACAAAACTATCTAGTGTTCTAATCAACTTTACCAATTTATCAGCCGGGAGACACATTTCCATCCTGATCGTATCGATCATAATCCCCAAAAACCTAATATTAGTTGAAGGCGTCACCACCTTCGGGAAACTTATGAAAAACCCCAACCTCCGCAACAGACATAGGACAGTAAACTGATCTCTACACGCCTCAGCTAGCGAAGAAGCGATGACACAAAAATCATCCAAATAATTCACTACTCGTCCAGCCCCCTCACGTAATGCGCACCTAACAACGAAGTCTGACAGCTTCGAGAATATATATGGGCTTGATGATAGCCCCATACACAACCGATTATCCTCAAAATAGGTATAATCGCTGTCACCATCAAAACACCACTTAATACCCTGTCGTTTCCTGTCCCGCTGATGAATGGGAACCGCCCTATATGCATCCTTTATATCTAAAATGGCAAGGTGGTCCCCCTGATGCATCAAATCAACGACATCATCAACTCCATTATAATTAAATGTTACACAGCAGTCGTCAGTACATTCATTCACCGACCCACCGTCGGGTTTACTGCAATCTACCACGCACCGTCCACCGCCCCCATCCTTGGGTACCACAAACACGTCGTGAATACACGTAGGCTTATCTACAACTACCGTAATGACACCAGACTCAACTTCGGCTAACAATTTCTTGCTAATTATAGCTCTATCTTTCTTCGATTTACCCCTTCTACCTGCTGGCTCATAGGCAAGATCACAAGAGCTATTTATTACAGAGAATCCAAACACTACTCCGTTCAATAAAAATCTCCAATCCGGATCAGTGTCCCCCCGCAGAAACAATTCTGAAAAAAACCGGCAAGGTTTCAACTGTGATACACGACCAGCTATCAGGTGAACACATGAACAAACACCATTCACACAATCAAGCTTAACGTTAAACGTACATGATGGGCCTCCAAGCTCCTGATACAAAGTCACCTCCCAACCACCACCAACAACAATGTCAGTTACTATCAGTAATTCCTTATTTGAATCTGACAAATTGATCCAATTATGCAAACGTATTTCGTTAGTAAACAAATAACTAACAGTCTCGGAAAGTCCATCGAGGGCAACACCAAAGTCACTTGCGCGATCACTATCAACCGACGACTCCTTAGGAATGCTAACACCGCCCAGCACCCCCTCACTCCCAAACAATTCGGCAATCACATCCACGTCACATGCCGGGACATCACAGCTTGTGGAATCAATTACATCACACACACAATCTATACCATCAACACCACCAACATCCTTATTGGCGCTCGCTGGGCAGACACCGGCTGGGACGACCCAATTATCAGGGCCATTTATCCCACTTGAGTCGACCGGTTCCAACGACCCAGCTGATCCAGGCACCGCCGGCAGTCGAGCCGGCTGAGCATTGGCGCCCTCTGGTGCTACTTGACAAATTCCTTTCCGATGTCGTCAGTCTTTACATTTCTGTCGGCGATGACCTTTAGAACCGCACTTAGCACAAAAATGACCAAAAATGCAATCCTCCTCTGTCTTCAAACAGCCCGCCTCACTATTCCATCTAAAACATACCCGATTCTCATTAACATGCTTAGCTGTACTGACACGCTTCCCGGTATAGTCCCCTCGCTGTGATTTCTTAAATTTCATGCTTTGCGGTCCATAATACGATACACTCGTGCCAGTATTTGCCTTTCCAAACGCCGAGAAGCCGGATAACTCCGCGTGTTTCCGAATTGCTCTGTCATACTCAATATGTGCGACATCCGTAAAATCATTAGTCATTGCTCGCAAACTAATAAAGCCAATATGCTCAAGAAGAGCTCGGTGGTCTGCAACTGTCATACATTCTATATTCAATGCCCATTTGGCAGTGGCGTGAATAAGCTCATGCGGGTTCAAATTTCGCACCTTCTTTTCCGCAAACGTGAACTTTCTCAACGACCACTTACCCTTGCGCCGCCTAGAGGAACTGCCACTCCGAGAGCTTGAACTTGCGTGCCGGTGGCACCTCCTCCCACGAGACCGCCTACGTGAGCGGCCATAGGCGGAATGGACGGCACTGCCATCCACGCGCCCCCGCACTTCCTCAGCTCCAGCCTTGAACTCCTCCTCGTCCACCTCTCGCACCGAAGCCTGCGCTCGTCCCTCTTCAATTAACTCGTCCTCCTTACGCAGTCGCTCCCGCTTCTCTTCCAGCTTTCTCACGCGCCTCTTCAACTCCATAGCTTCTATATCTCTCATGGCATTGCGCTCGCGCTCCTCCAGCCCCATGGCCGATACTTCCGACACAAGCGCCCCAGCTCCACCCTCCTCGTCCTTCACCGCCTTAGAAGCCATTTTCCGACCTGTTGTCTGCCTGGTCGTCCTCCCTTGGCTCACCCCCTCCTTATCCCTATTATTACTAGCACACCTCTCCGCCTCACGTGTGCTGTGTGTTACACCACAGTCAAAACAGAAAGGCATAGCCACCCAACCGACAACTGAACGGGCGAACCAAGTCCGAACGCAACCATGCGTACTAACAGGCGGACACACAGGCACGGCAGACACACCGCACTGCACTGCACCGAGCTGCAGCGAAGGAAAATTATGAAGAGTGGGACGATTCAAACGCCCAGCAGCTGCTTATATAGGCCTGCGCAGGACCGCAGCACATGAAGCAGCACAGCTCCGCAGCACAAGGAGCAGTATATAGAACATACAAATTCAAGAAAACCGATCAAATAGCAATAGTCAATATTAAATAAGAAACAAGTGTATTTTCCGCTGCCTATAGATGTATAACGTTTTATACGTTCTATATATATATATATACATATATATATATATATATATATATATATATACAACCACATATACACACACACAACACACATGTGTGCACACACACATATATATACACCCGCATATCCACACACACGACACACATGTGCGCACACACACACATATATATATACCTATACCCACATATCCACACACAACACACATGTGCGCACACACACACACATATACATACACCCACATACACGACACACATTCGCGCGAACACATATATAGTATAGTTATACGAATCTTACCTGGGTACAGATGATGGATAACTTGTTTTCCTGAGGTACAAGCCTCGGATAGTCGTGGGCTAGGGAGGTCCAGCAATCTTTACCTAGTTATTCAGGATAAAAATGATCTTAAACTTCTATGGATACTATCATGTTTTCGTCTTGGCACAAGGAAACGTAATAGTCGTGGCAGGGTACAATAAATGAGTCGTCAATATATGGAAACATGACATGTCCTTTCCTTGCCATTGATGAAAAAATTGGTTTAAGCAGTTTTGTAAACAAGCGAGGGGCACAAGCTAAACCATTCGGCATACAGGTGAATTCATCAAGTTTATCATTCCAAATAAACCATAAAAATTTTCTATCCAATTTATAAATTGGAATCGTGTAGTATGCATCTTTAAGATCCACACTAGCTAACCAGGAATCCTTTGTTATCAAATCTCTTGCTGTTTTGAGAGAAAACATTTTAAAATGCTTATATTCCACTAATCTGTTGAGGATTGTCAGATCTAAAATCATTTTAACATCTCCATTAGGCTTAGGTCGTGAAAATATGTTGGAAACAAATTGACCTCTTTCATGATTCACAGGTTCTATAATACCGTTATCACAAAATTCTAGCACCTGCTTATCTAGCGCCTCCCTCTCGTTTAAATTAAATCGATAGGGAAAAGGAATAGTTTCCTGTACAGGTATTTGCATGAAAGGAATACGTATTCCTTCCACAATACTTGACACCGTTAAATTATCAGTAATTAAGTTCCATTCCTCCACACAATTTTTAATATTGCCAGCTTTAAATTTGCTTACGGGTGTTTCCATGGCCATGTAAGTTTGTGTTGCAATCTCTACTTGTTCCCTGGTCGGGGGAACGGCTTGCTGGGAGTAAACTCCCTCTTGAATGGACGGTTCCCGTCGTTCCAGCCGTATGGCTGGCACTGTCCACGGCATCTGGGCAGGAAGCCATAAATCGGGCGGACCGTCCGCCTCTGGCGGTCCAACAGTTTCGAAAATCCGTCCTGGTTTTTCGGAAGCGTGTATTCTCCTCCGTGGCATTCTTTTTCGCATCCATGTGCTTTCCACATTTCATGCCTGTCTCCACCTCTTTAAAGAGGTACTGGAGCTGTCCACCAAACATTTTGGTTTTGTCCAGTGGTTTACCTTTCAGTGAAAGTTTCACTGGCTTTGGTGGGAGGAAAAGAGTGTACTCTTTCCCCGTCATTGTCTACTACTTTCTTGAGTCGGTGCCTCCCACACTCTCTGTTCCATAGACTTCTCCCTCCTGTGGCTTCTACGCCAACAAGTTGGAGAAAATGCTACGAAACTCGGAGGTATGCCTAGAAAATGTGGGGAATCCATGAAAGAGACCCAGGATTAAATCCATAAAAGAAACCGAGGATAAATCCCAACGAGATGTGACTCCAGCCAACATCGCTCTCCGTTCGGTAACCGTCGGCTTGTAGAACAAAGGAAAAAATGGTCGCTTTGCTCTATCGATGTTTCACAAAAGTAAAACACCCATAAAAGTAACAATACAAATGCCAAAGTTCTAAAACTTTGCCAACAAAATCTATAAGGTATCATAAACCAAATGCACTCATTTCATAACATCTACTTACAGTTATTTTGTCGTCATAGATAAAAAAAATGCCGGAGCAACTCAATGAACATCCTCCCGCTGTGAGTTGATTATGCTAATTGCTGGACCCGGATGTGCTTCCTTCTCCCTCAGCTACGAGTAGCCTGAGGCTTAGTACCGAGGTAAAATATATATACACACCCACATATCCAGACACACATGCACACACTCACACACCAAAAACATGGGTGCACTCACACACCGGCAAACATACACTCATACACAGGCAAGCATACACACACACAGACACACACACCGGCCCTACATCACTACCACATTCCCCCACCTTTTAAGACTATGCCACCAGAGCCGTGTACCTAATGTAGAACTAAGGTCGGCGGCCGGCCGTTTACAGCGCGGCCCACACTGTGTGTGGGTTCGGAGGGCACTTCGTCTCAAACTACAATACCCCAGTAAACCACCAAATCGGGCACATCCCCCACCACCCGGGTCTCACAGACCTCGCCGGCTGGGCGCCGTAAACCCCGGTACGCGGCCGGTGTGGCCAGAACGGCGATCGGCCGGGCGCAGTCACCCGGCCCCATCATGAGCCTTTATCTGCGGCGCGCCGACCACGGCCGGCAGGGGCTGCCAATGCTGATGACTGTAAAGTCATCAAATCACAAAACCCGCCCGACATGCCGGCCCATCATGTCCGACCTCAGCTACCCCCCCCCCACGTACACATGCTCAACTCCACGGAACACATCCCAGATGCCGACAAGATGAGTTATGATCCTGTGCTATATTTGTTTAATCACGTTGAATCAGTATCTTTACACGCACACGTGAGGGGGTCGGGTCTCCGGCTGCAACTGCTCATTTCTGCTCACAACTGCTAAGAATGACGACCCGCTTCTCGTTCATTGACGGCGAAGTTCACTTATTAATAGCACCAAGCCTGTGTTCAGCGCAGACCCGAGGCACTGGTCGCCGTGCATGTACAGCTGATGTATACAGCTGTTTCTTGACAACAGACACGCATACTACATGACGAGAAATGAGATGGAATCACCGTGCAGAATCAACCATTACTGCAGTGGGTTTTACTTTATTTGTGTTGGGCTCATTTCATTAATCAAATATTTATGGTATTTTTGGTTCTATTCTATCAGCGTTATTAGTTTATATCCGAATTTAAAGTAACTTATAAAATTGATACTCGTTACTACCTAGCCGGGAACTGGGCATTAATAGGATAGGGCAAGGACTGGTTAGCGCAACATCAAGATAATGTGACTGTGTGGGATATCATTCATGGTGCCAGCTGTCTGGTCTCTACTAGTGGGGAAGCACTATAGTCACCACTCTAGTCTCACACGTCGGTACCCGTCCTGATATAGCCTCCTTCTTTGTTACTATAGGTATGTTGGAATTTTTTTTTTAATTTACCATATAGAAATGATACGCATACCATTGTAAAGAGCCAAACAAATGCTTTTAAATAACACAAAGATCATGCATATTGGCCTAGTATTAAGAAAGTTATGATTTTTTATTTATTTAAAATTGCAAGTTTTTTGTGTCCTGTAGTTAGACTGAAACAAAGGGAATGGGTGTGACCTTTCATGATATTCCCAAGATTTTTGCATTATTTCTCCCACAAAATAGAAATGCAGAACCACAACCTTCTAAATTTGATATAATCTGTTCGTTGAAAATGTTTTCTATATGTGTGCCAAGCGTTTTTTTTCTAACTTGTGTGGTTTTAGAGATATTTCACCTTTTCTGGCAACAGATATTTGGCAGAAAACGGCCGTCGCGTAGCGCGCGGATGTGCACGTACCTAAACAATGCAAACCTCCCTCTGGCCGAAGTCGCGCAACCCATCACACTTTCTGATTCAAAATTAACCACGTTCGATGTATAGGAGCGTGACAATATTTGGTATATAGTGAGAAAAAACATTAATAATTGCGTCTATATGTTTTTTATTTACGTCCAAAGTGATTTTGAACCGATTTGAGCATGGCAGAGTTGAGCCTGTCACTATAGTGTCAGAAGTCCTCCCCATGCTGCATGGGCACCGCACCAAAGTCGCGCAACCCATGGCACTTTCCCATTCAAAATTAACCATGTTTGACATATAGGAGCGTGATAATATTTGGTATATAGTGAGAAAAGACATTAATAATTGCGTCTATATGTTTTTTATTTACGTCCAAAGTGATTTTGAACCGATTTGAACATGTGAAAAGTGATGCAAATGTTTGAAATTGTGTCACAAATGAACGAATCAACAGAAATGCAAAATTCGAAAACGGTGACATTCAGAAATCTTTCCTTTATATGTGGTGATCATGATTCCCCAATCCCCCCATCCGTTAGCCAATGAGAAGCGATTTTGGTAGAGATGTCGAGAACCGTTCGCGCATTCCCGATCACAGCGATTGGGGAAAACACGGCGGCGACGCAGCGCGTGGATGTCAACATACCTAGTTACTAGGATGTAAAACAACAGACAAAACAAACATTATTTAAAGAGGAAAAACAAAAGGGTGTTCACTCTTCCTATTACTCAGCGTAGGGTGGGGTAAGCATGGTGATGTTGATGGGATAAAGGGGGGAGGGCGCCATGGGTGATTGCCTCTCGCTGCACAGCTCAATTATGTTCTACGGGTTATTGCGCCTGGGCACAATAACCCTATATGCCACCAACAAGAAATGCAATATGTGCCGATATGAGAGGCTGTAAATAGTAGGCCGGCTTACCTGTCCCCGCTTGAGACCAAAGTAACGCGCCACCGGGTCGCCCGCCTGGATCCGTGGTAGCTGCGACTCCTTCAGTTTGCTGGCTACGGTTAAGGCAAAGACACACACGACCTGCAACTAGATTACAGAACCAAGAACCAGCACACGCAGTAAGCACTGATTGCATTTACAACCTGAATCGGCTTACACGACACTCTCAGCTGGATGCTATTTTTGTGTGTGTGGATAATATGCGTATGTATTAAATTACGCGAAAAAGCCTATTAATTAGACGGGACGGCCCAATGAGCTGAGTGCCCATTTCCCACATGGCAGGTCGTAGGAAATGGATGGTAGGTTTGAACTCTGAGCAATGACTTACAAAAAATTGAAACCTTGTCACAACCAAGCCTGGCACTCGACATTACTAGGTTAGGGCAAGGAGCAGTGAGAAAGGGAAGATTGATGGATAAGATTAGTTGTTGGAGTTTAACGTCCTGGCAACATCCAAGGTCATATCAGGACGGGTCTATGATTGAAATTCCCTGTTTAATCAATGAATGTAACAAAACAAAAACCACCTCTTATTTTCGCATATTCTACCACCATAAGTAGAACATTGTGGGTATTTGGTTTGACTCTGTTGAGATTTGATCACATGATCTCTAGACACAGATATCGAATAGTCTACCCAATCCATCCTATAACTTGTTGTTACATTAGTTGATTAAGCAGGGGGAATTTCAATCATGGACAATTGGTCTTCCTCATTCCATGGCCCCATGCCCTATCCTAGTAATGCAGAGTGTCAATTTTCAAGTCATTGGTTTGATTTGACCTAGGTTTGGAAGATGTGTGTTTAAATCCAATGACTTACCAAAATGGGAGACGGACACAACTCATTCGGCCATCCTGACTATTACGAATATAATTATAAAATAATAATGGTATCACATTTTTTTAATAACCCCTTTTATCATTTGAAACACCAGATGCGATGGCCAATTGGTTAGATGGGGCGCTTACATATTCACGGCGAGAATGGCTGCATTTTTCAATTAAAAAAGAAAAGAAAAAATTGTGATGAATTTATTTTCCCTGTTTATAATGGATGTGTGTTAACACTTGTTTTCACCACTGGGCAGCACTAGTCCAATTTTATTCAAATCTGTTGAAGTTTGTTTTAGTAATAATTTAGGTTTTCTTGCTTTTTGTTTATGGCTTGTAACTGTTTGTAGATTGTAAACAGTAAAAACAATCTAGCTTTCACTATACGTTGTGTTACTCCATTTAAACATAATCTGTTTTTCTAGGTTACATTGATTATTTAGTAGTTTCTTAGCCACTATGTGTTCTGCATTTTGTGTTGCAGTTGTCAATTTATTCCAAATATTGGCACTCATGTTAGCTACACTGCGATCATATGCACGGCATTTCGATTTTCCCATTGCTGCATGAGTTGCTAGACCGCTTCCTGTGTTGGTGGTTCATGTGATTCGAAGCCTGGTCGGGTCAAACCTATGAATTAAAAATGCATACTTGTCACTATCTAGCCTGGGGCTTGGCATTACGAGGATAGGGCAAGGAGCAGTGGAATGAGGAAGACTAATTATGTGCGATTGAAATTTCCCATGCTTAATCAACTAATCATCAGAGTGTTTGACCATGGCTGTAGTTGACACAGGTGTACTTGTAAAACTTGAAGTGGTGTTCTCTGTGGCGGAGTGGTTAGAGTGTCTGACTTTTTTCTAGGTCAGACTCCTAATCTGAAGGTAGGTGGTTCGATTCCCTGTGCCCCCCAACCTCTGCCAATTTGGATTTCCACCGCTGTGTATAACTTACAGCGTCATCAAAGGCCAGTTGCTCACATACCATGTCTATGTGGTGTGGGAGATTAAAACTCCCTTGGGTTGGTAAAAGTGTAGGCTCGGGCTTTCTATCGACAAACTGTCTGATGGTGAAAACAAGTCTATTCAGACTTATCCATGATAGGCAGTATAAATCTTCAAGAAAAAAAAAAAAGGCTGTGACTACTGTAAAAGACACATAAACATTCAGTACCACACAACAGGACATTACCCCAACACGGAACTGAGCAAATAGCCTGTGCATGTAAAAAAGACATCGATGGAATTTGTCAAGTATAAGAGGAATTGAGTGTTTTGTTTCAATAGCGTTTTGATTCGAAGAGATGTTTAATGTTTTTGTTTTGTTGGGGTTTTGTGTCATACCAACATTTGTTGTTGTTGTAATATCAGGACGGGTACCCACTTGTGACAGTGCGCACACATGTCGGCTGCCTCACTGGGAGACCAGACCACCTGCACCATGACCCAATATCTCACTCAGTCCTGATACTGAGCTAACCAGTCCTTTCCCTGTCCTAGTAATTCAAAGCGCTTGGCTAGGCAGCGACCAGCATCCATTTTCTAAGTCATTGGTTTGACTCAGACAGGATCACAACTCCCGACCTTCTGCACGCGAAGCCTGCGCTCTACATGGAAACAATACCGCCCCTTGGGATGGGGCACGTACAGGAAGACAGTTTCCTGCCTGACTATGGGCGGCGAGAGCATGGGCTACCAGAACCTGACATCACGACCCATCTGGGCGCATCCACATCTCCATTCGCCGAATCCAGTTGCATCCGATTCATTTTATGAATCGGATACAACTTCCCATTTAAATTTAAAATCCAGTTTTTCTGGCCTCAATGCGGCACACACTGAGTGAGTGAGTGAATAAGTCAGTGAGTTGGTGAGTGAGTGAGTTGATGAGTGAGTAGGTTGATGAGTGAGTTGATGAGTGAGTGAGTTGATGAGTGAGTGAGTTGATGAGTGAGTGAATAAGTCAGTGAGTTGGTGAGTGAGTGAGTTGATGAGTGAGTGAGTTGATGAGTGAGTAGGTTGATGAGTGAGTGAGTTGATGAGTGAGTGAATAAGTCAGTGAGTTGGTGAGTGCGTGAGTTGGTGAGTGCGTGAATGAGCTGATGAGTGAGTGAGTTGATGAGTGAGCGAGTTGATGAGAGAGTGAGTTGATGAGTGAGTGAGTGAGTGAGTGAGTGAGTGAGTGAGTGAGTGAGTGAGTGAGTGAGTGAGTGAGTGAGTGAGTGAGTGGCATTTTCTGAGACCGGTAACATTGGCCACCAGGGCCTTCACCACGATCACGATCCTCGTCTGCACTGTCCGATGAAAGTATCATATTTCCATAACTAAAACACACGCCTAGATTTGCTCTCATATATGCAATTTAGATATTGCTGGACTCACTAAATATTTATTTCTATGGCGACTTTATAGTGCTGCCTCACTGGGAGACCAAGCCACCAGCTCCATGACCTGATATCCCACCCAGTGACATTATCTTGACACTGAGCCAGCCAGTCCTTGCCCTATCCTAATAATGCAGAGCGCTGGCTAGGAAGCGACAATTATCAATTTTTAAGTCATTGGTTTGACTCGACCTGGGTTCGAATCCCACGATCTACCAAAACGGGAGATGTACGTTCAACTCATTCGGTCTGGTATATATATATATATATTACTTTTAAAATTAATATGTGCATGTGCGTATGTATGTGTGTATGTGTGTGTATGTGTGTGTATGTATGTATGTATGTATGTATGTATGTATGTATGCATGCATGCATGTATGCATGCATGCATGCATGCATGCATGCATGCATGCATGCATGCATGCATGCATGCATGCATGCATGCATGTATGTATGTATGTATGTATGTATGTATGTATGTATGTATGTATGTATGTATGTATGTATGTATGTATGTATGTATGTATGTATGTATGTATGTATGTATGTATGTATGTATGTATGTATGTATGTATGTATGTATGTATGTATGTATGTGCGTCCAGTGTGAGCAGCGACTATCACCTGACAGTTGGACGGATAGCGCCGACTGTTGCCCTTCGGCGGTCTGTCGGCGCGGCCTAACACATCGACCCGGTGTGAACATGCAGCCTACCAGAATTCAGACCCGTCTGAAAGCACCGAGTCGCGCCTAGCCTCACCGACCACTAACAGGGCCTAATGCGTGCGAGCCGGACCAAGTGGCCGTCGGGTAGTTGGTTCTTACTGTCTCCCGCTGCCACTTTTAGTTAGGTTTGCGCTACAAGAATTAAGTGTACGCCTGACTGCGCGTCTGCCTGCGGACACGGACGCTGTGTTGGCGGTGGGGGCTAGCTGTGCCGATCCGCCTGATGAGAGAGTGGACACCCGACACCTGCCGGGTAGGACAGGCCCCGCGCCCGGGGGCAGGGGGCACGGCGCCCCACAATCTACATATGTAAACACAGGCCACCTCCCACCAGCCCGGCCTGTCACGGACAGGGGTCAGGATGATGTAGACGCTGCGCCCAGGGCCCGCCGGGCGTCCGCGTGACAGGCACGGCAGTGGCGCCCTCTAGTGTAGACGGTGGGCGTAATGGCGGGGGGTTCACCCGAGACGGGTCGCCGACAGGTGAGTGGGTGGTGCAGTGGCACTGCCAAAAAGGTGAGAGTCAATCAGACGCCGTTGGAACTGGTTCATTTCCACACTGTGTTAAAAATAAAATAGAATAAATTAAAACCCAACAAAAAACAACAAAAATACACCCACAAATAACCATTTTTAAGCTGAAAAAGGGGCGATCGGGTTGTCTCAGGTAAATCGCACTTTATCGGCGACACTAGATCCATTCACCATACGGTTAGAACACGTGTGATTGTGAAATCTCCAGTCAGTGAGTCGGGATGATACTGATATAGTGATAGTCCTCCAGTGAGACGCCGGGACACACACAGCAGTGCCGGCTAACCCCAGGTCGGCCATCCGCCACCCTGCCGGGCACACACCGTGTCATCTGCGGGCCGCCGACTCGCAGCCCACCCCGAAAATTAGGCGCGGTGCACTTAACCTCGTCCCATTACCCGCACAATGAGCGGGCACGGCCGTAACGTGTCGGCCTTCCCTTATCGGGTCCAATCAGACATGTGGCCGGGCCGCGGGCCGTGAGGGCTTCACACGTCCGGCCCTCACCCCCACCCCCCCTCCCCCCTCCGCACCCTCACGCCAACCATCAGGGGCCATATGCAGGAGTCAGTGTTAGCGTGCGAAAACGCGTTTAGAGGGGATTTCTGGTTTAGCGCCGAAAAGTCGGTGCGCACGAGTCAGTGATAGGCCTAACACCGCGCGCTTAAGGTCCGCGAAACTAACCCCGTTTCATATGACGTTTAAGGGCGGTGTTAGCGTAAGGTTGTGACCAAATCTATTCAATGCTATCATATTTAACATACGCAATAAGTGAAATTTCATTAAATTAACCCTAAATCCGAAGCAATAACGGCGGCGATATTAATAGTTATATTTTCGAATCGACGAAGGTACAGTCAACAAACTGCCGCCGCCGCCAGTATGGAAAGCGACGTCGATGCGGCGGCGATTTGTTTACTTTACGTTCGTCGATTCGATTTGACAATATTAACATCGCCGCCAATGCGGCGGCAGCGTTAATATTGCTTCGAATTTAGGGTTCATCTCACTTATTGCGTATCTAATTCTGTTAAATATGATAGCATTGAATAGATTTGGGCCTAATGCACTCGCTATGAAAGTGGCGGCTGCGGCGATTTGTTTACTTTACGTTCGTCGATTTGAAAATATAACTATTAATATCGCCGCCGTTACGGCAGCAGCGTTAATATTGCTTTGAATTTAGGGTTAATTTCATCAAATCTCACTTATTGCGTATCTAATTCTGTTAAATATGATAGAATTTAATATATTTAAGCCTAATATATGGGTACAGACGCAGAGGGATTTCCCAAATCTATAAATAAATTCACGTTTAGCTATAATGAAAGTGTTACGCGCTCCTGCATACGACTTGACACAGTTCGCGATGTCGGTGATAGCTAAACGGTAATAGGCTCTAACACTAAACCCCGCTAACACTGACTCCTGCATATGGCCCCAGGGCTAGTATTCATGAGCTCGGGGTACGGGTAGCCGGTGGTTAGGCTTAGCCGTTGGGTAGCTATCCCACGGTTTAACCGCGGCGGTTAAGTAGGTCAAGCGGTATTCACCAATGTTCTAGCCGGTGCGGATAGCTACCCTTTCGCTTTGTTTACATTCGTCGATTCGAAAATATTAATATCGCCGCCTTTGCGGCAGCAGCGTTAATTTCGCTTCGGTTTTAGGGTTAAATTGAAAGAAATTCGTAAGAAATTCACGCCGATTCGGCGGCGACTTGTTTACTTTACATTCTTCGATTCGAAAATATTAATATCGCCGCCTTTGCGCCAGCAGCGTGAATTTCGCTTCGGATTTAGGGTTAAAATGATAAGATTTCACTTATTGCGTATGTAATTCTGTTAAATATGACAGCATTGAATAGATTGAGACCCACACACGCACACTAACCGCCGCGGCTACAGTATGGATATCGACGTCCAAGCGGCGGCGGCGATTTGTTTACTTTACATTCGTCGATTCGAAAATAGTAATATCGCCGCCTTTGCGGCAGCACTGTTAATTTCGCTTCGCATTTAGGGTTAATTTGACCGAATTTCACTTATTGTGTATGTAAATCTATCAAATATGATCGCATTGAATAGATTCAGAGCCACACATGCTCACTACCACTCGGGGTAGTGGCTTACCCCTGCTTCGAAATTGGGGTAGGGTACCCTCCGGTTAGAGCCCCAGGGTAGCGCTACCCCAAGCTCATGAATACGGATTTTCCACCGTTAGCCGGGGGGGATACCACTACCCTACGGTTAGAGCCCTACCCCGAGCTCATGAATACGGCCCCAGGGGCCGTATGCATGACGAGTAAGTTATCGCCCCCGAGGGTAAGGACCGAGTTCGGGGTAGCTATCGCTGAGGGTAGGAAATGGGTCATGGGGTATGCATGAAGCCAAATCGGCGAGGAGGTAGGTACCCTAGCAGTTATTTATAGATTTGGGAAATCCCTCTGCGTTTGTAGCCATATATTAGGCTCAAATATATTAAATGCGATCATATTTAACCGAATTACATACCCAATAAGTGAAATTTTATCAATTTAACCCTAAATTCGAAGCGTTATTAAGGCTACCGCCACATTGGCGGCGATATTAATAGTTATATTTTCGAATCGACGAACGTACAGTAAACAAACCGCCGCCGCCGCAGGCCCTGTCAGACTATGACGTTTCTCACCGGCGACCCGTTAGCATTGAAAATAAAATTAAAGCGTCGAGTCTGTGTCTCTGTCTGTGTGTCTGTGTCTCTGTCTGTGTCTGTCTCTGTGTCTGTCTCTGTATGTGTCTATGTATGTGTCTCTGTCTGTGTCTGTGTCTGTGTCTGTGTCTCTGTGTCTGTCTCTGTATGTGTCTCTGTATGTGTTTCTGTCTGTGTCTCTGTCTGTGTCTCTGTGTGTGTCTCTGTGTGTGTCTCTGTGTTTCTGTCTGTGTCTCTGTCTGTGTCTCTGTCTGTGTCTGTCTCTGTACGTGTCTCTGTCTCTGTCTGTGTCTCCGTGTCTGTGTCTCTGTTTGTGTCTGTGTCTGTGTCTGTGTGTGTCTGTGTCTCTGTGTCTGTCTCTGTATGTGTCTCTGTATGTGTTTCTGTCTGTGTCTCTGTGTCTCTGTCTGTGTCTCTGTCTGTGTCTCTGTGTCTGTCTCCGTATGTGTCTGTGTCTCTGTCTCCGTCTGTCTGTGTCTGTGCCTCTGTCTGTCTCTCTCTCTCTGAGACACAGAGACACACACACAGACACAGAGACACACACACAGACAAAGAGACACAGAGACACACACAGAGACACATACATAGACACAGACACATACACAGACAGAGACACATACACAGACACAGACACTCAGAGACACACACACACAGACACAGACAGAGACAGATACATAGACAGACACAGAGACACAGACAGAGACACAGACAGAGACACATACAGAGACACATACAGAGACAGACACAGAGACACAGACAGATACACAGACACAGAGACACAGACAGAGACACAGACAGAGACACAGACAGAGAGACACAGCCAGAGACACATATAGAGACAGACACAGAGACACAGACAGAGACACAGAGACAGAGACAGAGAGAGACAGAGACAGAGACAGAGAGAGAGACACAGACACAGAGACACAGACAGAGACACAGACAGACACAGAGACACAGACAGAGACACAGACAGAGAGACACAGACAGAGACACATACAGAGACAGACACAGAGACACAAACAGAGACACAGACAGAGACACAGACACACAGACAGAGATAGAGACACAGACAGAGACGTTTCGCCAAAAAAGGACACACGTCGACGCGCGTTGGAGAGAAACCTCGTAGTGTGACAGGGGTATATGGAACGCGACGTCGAGGCGGCGGCGGCGATTTGTTTACGTTACATTCGTCGATTCGAAAATATTAATATCGCCGCCTCTGCGGCGGCAGCGTTAATATTGCTTCGAATTTAGGGTTAATTTAATGAAATTTCACGATTTGCCTATGTAATTCTGTTAAATATGATCGCATTCAATAGATTTGGCCCAAGTCGGTCTCTACCCCAGCCCTTATACCTGCTACTGGGTAGGGGTAGCTTATCCGACTTTTACCCCCCCGGGATATCCTTACCCCTGTCACATGCATAGCAACTTTTCGCCGCTACCCCGGAAATCACCACTACCCCGAGAGGTAGAGCGCTACCCCCGCGTCATGCATACGGGCCCAGGTCCCCTCCGCGCACCAAGCTCTGCACGGGAAAGCCCCTTCATGGCTAGACTGGGGGTGGGGTGGGGTAAACAGCTTTGTTATAATTATGTACGCTTATAAGCTTCTTATAGGGTCAAAGTGAGTTGGTACATATCAGGACGGGTACCAACTTTTGACAGTGCACAGTCATGGCGACTTTATAGTGCTGCCCCACTGGAATACCAGGCCACCAGCACCATGACCTGATATCCCACTCAATCACATTTGCCTGACACTGAGCTAACCAGCCCATGCCATCCCCTAGTAATGCCAAGGGCCAGGCTAGGAACCAACAAGTATCAATTTTGTAAGTCATTGGTTTGACTCGGCTGGTATTAAAACTCTCAACTTTTCGCATGGGAATCGTACACTTTACTGATTTGGCCACTGCGTCCAGTTGTGTGTGAGGTACTACGGTTAGTAATTGGATCAGGGGGTGGGTTACCGCAGTCAGCACTTGGTATCTGTGGTGTCAGAGGAGGGAGGAGGATGGGGATGCTAGTGAACACATATTCAGGAAGTGATATTTTGTGTAATGTCGGATATTTGCTCGCATAATTTCAGGGCAATCTACACTAGAAACAAATGTAGGGCAAGAATTCGGTCAGCGGGAACTATGTGTTTATAGGGTCAAAGTGAGTTTAAATTATAGGATAGGGGTGAGAAGGAAAACCAAGCCCCACTCACTTCAGGTTGAGTAAACGCATCTGGTCACAACTTCAATTCTTTGTCAGTTACTAGCGAACTCTAGCTCAGGAGATGCACAGCAGGGACATTTTCAACAGCACAATACTACTAATTAAACGCCTAATTCCTGAGTTGACACGTTTTCTTTCTTTCAACAAATAGAATCTCAAATACAATAAAACGAACAAAAACCCCGGCAGATCTCATTGAACAGTGCGAGATTTGATAGCCTCCACCTCCTTCTACTCCCCCCCCCCCCCCCACACCCCCACCCTGAAATACACATAGCAACCGGCAATTGAGTCGAGTCCACAACAGCTTTTACACGCACTCCAAACAGGAAGTGAAGATCACTGTGCAAATTTTACTGCGTTTTTATGCCATGCATAATCAAGCTAAATCCTCGCCCCTCCTCCCCTCCCCCTCCCCCACCTCTCAGTCCCCAAAATCCACATACAAATTTACCAATATTTGAATCTTTTCACCATTCCTTTCTGACCAGACGCAGTGGCCAAACCGGTTAGAGCATAGCGTTCTCGTGCGGTAGGTCAGGGCCCGTATGCATGACGCGGGGGTAGCGCTCTACCTCTCGGGGTAGTAGGGATTTCCGGGGTAGCAGCGAAAAGTTGCTATGCATGTGTCCGGGGTAAGGCTACCCCGGGGGGGTAAAAGTCGGGTAAGCTACCCCTACCCAGTAGCAGGTATAAGGCCGGGGGTAGGGACCGACTCGGGCCAAATCTATGGAATGCGATCATATTTAACAGAATTACATACGCAATAAGTGAAATTTTATCAATTTAACCCTAAATTCGAACCGTTATTAAGGCTACCGCCGCATTGGCGGCGATATTAATATTGTCAAATCGACGAATGTAAAGTAAACAAATCGCCGCCGCCGCCTCGACGTCGCGTTCCATATACCCCTGTCACACTACGACGTTTCTCTCCAACGCGTGGCGACGTGTGTCCTTTTTTTGCGAAATGTCTCTGTCTGTGTCTCTGTCTCTGTGTCTCCGTGTCTCTGTGTCTGTGTCTGTGTATGTGTCTCTGTGTCTGTCTATGTATGTGTCTCTGTGTGTGTCTCTGAGTGTCTGTGTCTGTGTCTCTGTCTGTGTATGTGTCTCTTTGTCTGTGTGTGTGTCTCTGTGTGTCTGTCTGTGTGTGTGTGTGTCTCTGTGCCTCTGTGTGTGTCTCTGTCTGTCTGTGTCTCTGTGTGTGTCTCTGTGTATGTGTGCATGTCTCTGTGTAGCCGTATGTGTGTCTATGTGTCTCTGTGTGTGTGTCTCTGTGTCTCAGAAAGAGAGAGACAGAGGCACAGACACAGACAGTCAGAGACAGAGACAGAGACACAGACAGATACACATACAGAGACAGACACAGAGACACAAACAGAGACACAGACACGGAGACACAGACAGAGACAGACAGACAGAGACACATACAGAGACAGACACAGACAGAGACACATACAAAGACAGACACAGAGACAGAGACACAGACACAGACACAGACACAGAGAGAGACACATACAGAGACAGACACAGAGACACATACAGAGACAGACACAGAGACACAGACAGAAACAGAGACAGAGACACATACAGAGACAGACACAGAGACACAGACAGAGACACAGCCAGAAACACATACAGAGACAGACACAGACACAGAGACAGAGACACAGACAGAGACACAGACTCGACGCTTTAATTTTATTTTCAACGCTGACGGGTCGCCGGTGAGAAACGTCATAGTGTGACAGGGCCATTACTGGTGGCGACGGCGGTTTGTTTACTGTACGTTCGTCGATTCGAAAATATAACTATTAATATCGCCGCCAATGCGGCAGTAGCCTTAATAACGCTTCGAATTTAGGGTTAAATTGATAAAATTTCACTTATTGGGTATGTAATTCTGTTAAATATGATCGCATTTAATATATTTGAGCCTAATATATGGCTACAAATGCAGAGGGATTTCCCAAATCTATAAATAAACACAAGGGTAGATACCTCCTCGCCGATTTGGCTTCATGCATACCCCGTGACCCATTTCTTACCCAAGGCGATAGCTACCCCAAACTCGGTCCTTACCCCCGGGGGCGATAACTTACTCGTCAGGAGTTCGATTCCCAACTGAGTCAAACTAATGACTTACAAAATTCATACTTGTTGCTAATTAGCATGGTGCTCGGCATTACTAGGTTAGGGAAAGGACTGGTTATCTCACTATTCGGATAATGTTTCTGGGTGGGAAATCTCGTCATGGTGTCGGTGGTATGGTCTCCCAGTGGGGCAGCACTATAAATTCACCATGAGTCTGCACTGTCACAAGTCGGTACCCGTATCAATATGACTTTAGATTTTGCCAGGACAGAAAACCCCAAACAAGCATACCTTTATGTGTGCAGTGTGGCGGATACGTTTTGATTAATAAAAAATATGATTCGTTTTTTGGGTGTTGGAGTGGTGTTTGTTGAGTTTAAAATTTTTAATTTGTCAAACTGAAACCTTGCAATCATGACATGATTGCTGTCGCTCCACTGATGTAGTCAATGGTAGTCAGAGGCACGATAATCTACTCTCGGTTCACTGCCCATGACACAGAAGACAGGAATAGTATGTGCCTAACAACCAGCACGTCACCACTACCCTACCATTACGCATATGCAGCATGGATATAAAACATGTATGTGCTATCAAACAGAAATAATTATCCCATTATGCAAAATTAAGTAGGCTATAAAGGCAGTGCTTGCACTACTAGCAGACCGCCGACATTATGTTCACACACCCACAAACAAAACATCACCGACAAGCAGGAAGCTAAAAATGCCATCTGAGGCTTTGCTATGGCATTACCAAAACCAAGTTCCCAATAATTATAGTCAGGATAATAATTACAGTATAACAGTGTTAGCCTTGTACATTATTATTACTATTATTATTGCTAGACTGGGATAATTTTTTATTTGTTGTTGTTTTATATACTGGAAACAGGGCTACTGACTTTTACCAGTGTACACTCATGGCAACTTTATAGTGTTGTCCCACTGGGAGACCAGGCAGTCGGCACCATGACCCGATATTCCACACAGTCACATTATCCTGATACTGTGTTTGCCAGTCATTGCCCTATTCTATTAATGCCGAGAAAGACTAGCTAGCGACAAGTGTCAATATTATAAGCCATTGGTTTGACTCAGCTAGGATTCGAATCCCGAACCTCTGCACGGGAAGCCTACACTCTACTGATTCGGCCACCGCGTCCGCCAGACTGGGATCAAAAACTACTTCGAGGGTGTGCGGGTGGGGTGGGGGACACACTTTTTAACACAACTCTTTGGCCATATCATCCGTGTAAGTGTGAATTAACCTAGTTTGTAGAAGTACAAGCTGTAACCAGCGTGCCATGCACACAGGTAACTAGTGCTCTGTACAAGGATACTATCTGCCCAGCAGTTCCTTCTTTTCCTCAGGCGTCATCAGTTCGTGGTCCGGCACCAGCTGAAATCACAAAAATGGGGATGGTAGTTCAAATTATTATAATTGAAAATAATCCACAAGAATTAAATTTAACATGACTTTCCTGTGATATTATTATGAACAACCGCTTCCTTAATTAACATACTTATACATTGAAAAGAACCCACATTTATTTACCTTAATTTATATCCCGACCCCACATAGATAGCAATCTGATTGCTGACAGTCCCTCATGCTTAGTCCTGTGCTACCTTCTATTGTGTGCTACGGAGCTGATGTCAACCAGTGGCAAGCATATAGACTACATCACTCCATCATCCAAGTTCAAGGGGCTGGTTCACGATAGCAGCAACCATGGAGCTCCAATACCAACTAGCATGTGAACACAATGGCGGTTTGCTGCTGAGGGAAGCACTGGCAGCCATCATTAGCCCACGTGACCTGCATAAACCATACATCGCAGCGGTCTCATCTGGCATATAACGACTCATATAAATAGCTCACACCTGCCAGCAACCACTACTCCGTGTATGTGTGGAATCTTCTTTTCTACCCTGGCGCACCGGAGGATTGGACAGGATATACTATTACTAGAGTCTAGCCTAGGAAGAAAAGGTCTTATTGATGGAGAGATAGGTAGAGGAAGGATGGGTAGAGGGGAGAGGGGAGGGGGAGAGGGAGAGGGAGAGGGAGAGGGAGAGGGAGAGGGAGAGGGAGAGAACAGAAAGAGAGAGAGAGAGAGAGAGAGACAGACAGACAGACAGACAGACAGACAGACAGACAGACAGACAGACAGACAGACAGACAGACAGACAGACAGACAGACAGACAGACAGACAGTAAACGAGAGAGAGAACGAGAGAGAGAACGAGAGAGAGAGAAAAGAAGTAGAAGGGGAAACAGTGAGAGGGAGAAATCGAAATCGAGACCTTTTCCAATTGATGAAAACCTAAAGCAGTAGCCCTCATACCACAGCTACCGCACATGGTTAACACTGTTGGATTCGGCTTGAAAACAGGTTAAGTGCGCAAAAGATCGCTGGGTTTTGGCAGTGTCTTAACTCAGAATACAATATTCATCAAATTCGAATGACGCCTGTGGTTAAATTACTTCCCATCCAAGAAAGACTAGGACAGGAAAAAGCATAGGACACGAGTAAGCCGAGCACGCAACTAAAGGCCCTGTCACACTACGATGTATGGCGTCAGCGTGTGCTCAATGTTAGAAAATTTGCCAGTACGTCGGCATTCGTCAAACCTTTCAGTGGTGGGGGATATAAATGGGCGTACACACAACGTACGTAACGTATGCAGAACATATCTCTGACCTATTGCTAGCGTATGAGAGCATTCATGTTTTTTTACAGCTAGGTACCCATTTTCAAAAGGGTCAAAACATTATAATAATTTCACTTGAAGCTCCCATGAATCAGAAGTAATATGCTTTTTGAATTTTAGAAATATTCCAAAATTTAAGTGAGATATGTGCATTTGAATGTTTAGATCTGTTGGATTAGACTAATGCAGCAACCGTTCCATGCTGGCCACATCAGACGGGCCTGAGCATTAATGCTTTTTGAGTTTTTTTTTATTATATTCCAAAATCTGAGTGAGATATGTGCATTTGAAAAATTTAGATTTTCAGATCTTTTGTATTAGCTAATGCAGCAGACGTTTCATGCTGGCCACATCAGCATTAATCGTTTGATGGGATCCACCGCACATACACAGGTTTCCGGTTTTAATGCTATGAAGGCGCCAGCCATTCTGGCCGTACCTATGCATTATTGTTTGGACGGGATCCATCGCAAATGCACCGGGCTCTGGACGATCCCGAGCATCCGCCGGCGCATATGCTGCGGAACTGCTGCTGCCGTCATAACGTTAAGCCCAGAACCCGGCACATTTGCAATAGATCCTGTTAAAACGATAACGTATAGGCATGACCAGAACGGCTGCTGCCATCATAGCATTAAACCCGGAAACCTGCGCATTTGCGGCGGATCCCATCAAACCATTAATGCTCAGGCCAAACTGGATCTATGGAATATGCAGTTCGTCCTACGTGCGTATACAAACTGTTACGGTTCTACGACCCCGGGCGGTCCTCCGGTGCATACACTGGGGAACGGCTGCCGCTGTCATTTCGTTAAGCCCAGAACCTAGCGCATTTGCGATGGATCCCGTCCAAACAATAACGCATAGGCACGACCAGAACGGTTGCTGCCTTCATAGGATTAAAACCGGACACCTGTGTATTTGCAGTGGATCCCTTCAAACTATTAATTCTCAGGCCCGGCTGATGTGGCCAGCATAGAACGGCTGCTGCATTAACTAATACAAAAGATCTGAAAGTCAAAATTTTTCAAATGCACATATCTCACTCAGATTTTGGAATATAATAAAAATTCAAAAAGCATATTGCTTGTGATTCATTGGGATGAGTAGGACAGTCCAAACATGTGCAACAACCACTATCAAAAGCAACTATCTGATAGGAAGCAGTCTCCATACATTCAATGCTATCCTCGCAAAACGTTCACAGAACGTTCACATGCGCTCACAGAACGCTGACCAACGTTATATACCTTACTCCATCGCTAGAAGTATGGCGTATATGTTAAATACGCTGGAGATACGGCAAGCATATGTTTGAAGTACGTTAGGAGTACGTTATGCATCTGTTCGCAGTACGCAGACTGCATGTTCCCACCGGTTGAACGTATGGCTAACGTGCAGCAATGTATTCCAACATATCCCTGATGTACGCCGACGTATCCCGAACGTATATGCAGCGTACATTCAACGTACGAGCCACACATTGGAAATTTTGAGCATGCACAAATTTTTTTCGGAGCCTCGACAAACGGCAACGTACCCGACGTATGCCCAATGCATACGTACCATATGACGGCGTTTGCCGACGTGTTGGTCAAAAATCAAATACGTCGGCATAAGCTATAGCTATACGTCGTAGTGTGACAGCCCCTTAAGGTCACAAAATACACGCACAATACGGAGGGAAATAAGTCCATACCATTATGGTACTTATTCAATAATACAAATACTATCATCAGTGGAATCCTTGAAAGATATGACACACATTACATTACATACATATATACATACATACATACATACATACATACATACATACATACATACATACATACATACATACATACATACATACACACACACATACATATGTCTGGCAATCGTAAATAACCAGGAACTACCTCCATGCACACATACATTTTTAACTTTCAGCTGTTTTGTTTACTCGTTGCTTACAAAACAGGGAATTTAACGCTTGATCCAAACCGGTTAATGGATAAATCCTGGTACAGTTTTAACCGCCTGCTCACCATGAAAGGAGGATGCACAGAATATATCGTGTACGTGGTCGGTAATATAGTACCTATTATCCCTGAAGTGCACATATACACGCAGGTAAGTAGCTGCAGAAGGCTGCTTAGTTCACTAACAAACCCAACAAAGTGCCATCACATTTTTCTGTAGTCATGCAGTCGGAATAAAGCACCAGGCATACCTCGCTCGTCCTCATAGTAACAAAACTCACATAATCTTCCCAAATTACTAAATGTTCATGAGGCAAATATCCAATCTGAGAGCAATTCGGATACGCAGACGGGCAAATTGGCCACTGAATAGATACTTAAATATCTAAGCAAAAAAACGCGAGGTTTAAAAAAGATATATTCATGCTCTGTATGTATTTATGTCACTATGTGTCTGTCTGTCTATGTGCATGCATAAACACAGATACCTTACATACATACATACATACATACATACATACATACATACATACATACATACATACATACATACATACATACATATCTTCTTTTCCCCCCCTTTCCATTCCTTTTAAAGAAAACCCTGCAATAATCACAAACACCGATCACAATTGAATAGTTGGGTGCATTTGTCACTGTGTTATGATTCACAAAGGCATTATATCTTAGCATTTATTTGCTCATTATTTTTAATACATGTTCACAGCAAATGTAATATAAAATAAAAATAGAATATTACATTCAAATAATCTGTAATTCAATGGATGGTGCAATTAATTTGACTGTTGTTGCAGTAGGCAATCCTCTATGAAACATTATTTTATGTCATAAAACAATATACCGCTTCAGTATAATGTTCGGTGCACATTCAAGTTACTCGGTTCACTCTTTCCATACTATGAACTGTATGAAAAAGTATTCCTTGGTCAATATTCTTTGTATATTGAGTTTACCACGCACATTTTGATGAAGGCATTACATTTTCTAAACCAAAACACTTACCTACATTTCATTGTACATATCTAACTTAGATACGTGTGCAGTGATTAAACCTGCAGTCTAGTGAAACCAAACCACTTACCTAGATTTGATTCTACATATTGAACTTAGATACTGGTGCACTGATAGTGATTTGTTGCTGCTTAGAAGGATATGCAATGTTAATCTAATAAAGTAATAGAACATACTCCTTCTGAAGCATATGGTATCAGAATTTCGACGTACATGTCAAAATTATTTTGGCATGTTGTCATGTCAGCATCTCCTAAATTAGCCATTCAAAGTTACTTAAAAAAGAAGTAGGGTAACCTAATATATTTATCTTTAAAAATGGCAGAAACTCAACACTATCGGACTGTACCTTTCAGCATCTGTTGCTGTATAAAAGGGACTAAGTCAATTTAATAGAATCTGTCACTGATGAAGTCTACGATATCAAGCATTTCAACATTAATTTGGAATGTTTTCACTTCAAATATCACCTTTTAATACAAAAGTAGCTTCTAACTAAAATTACAGTTGCATTGTCCGAAAAAAGGCATCACACTTTAGAAAGCAAAACAGTTATCTAGATTTGAACCAACATATCCAACTTAGATACTGATACACTGATACAGTATTTGTCGCTATATAGAAGGATATACTAAGTCAATGTAATACTAGAACCTGTTACTGCTGAAGCCTATGGGTCAGAGTTTTGACAAGTATGCCAAAAATAATTTGGCATGTTTACACTTCAAACATCTCCAAAGTTAGCCATTTTAAATCAGTTACTTCAAGCCGATGCAAGATACAAGTCAATATGAGTGACCAAGCTAATATATTTGTCAGAAAATGATAGAAGCTCAAAACAATCCCACTATGCAACTTTAAAGGGACCAGATATAGGTCGCTGAGACACTACCCATACACCGACAAATGCTCTCCAAGCATACGTTTGCCAGTTTTCAGTTTATGCAACTACATATGTGGGGGGGAGAGTGCTGACATTGGTTGCTTCTGACACTCAGCAGCACTGACACTTTTAGACAACCATATAGAGAAAGAAATGTTAGAAATTGCAATCTAAAATGATAAATATAAAGTTCAAATGTTTATTTATCATAACCAGCTACTTTTTGTGTCAATAATTGATTAAATCATGTAGATTAATAGACTTTAAAAGTTGAATTGAGAGCTTTCTGTGGCTGCCATCTTGGTGGTTGCCATGGCTTCCCCTGTGTGTGGGTAACCCCTCTAGGTCATGTGATGAGGGAATCCCACCTATGATGTCATTCATACATCACATACCTCAACTCTCCTCCCACATGTTCAGTGGCATGAACTGAACAAACTAAGCAAATGTATGTTTGGAGAGCTTTTGATGCTGGATTCGTTTGTATCTGGGTGAGGTATAGCCGGCGACTTTAAGTGGTGGTTTCATTTTATGGTGTGTGAATGTGGTGGTTATGGTTGTTGGAGTTTAACATCCTGACAACATCTAAGGTTATATCAGGACGGGTACCGACTTGTGACAGTGTGCACTCAAGGCGACTTAATAGTGCTGCCCCACTGGGAAATAAGTCCACCAGCATCATAACCTGATATCCCACCCAGTCACATTATCCTGGCACTGAGCTAACCAGTCCTTGCCCTATCCGTTGTTTTAATGCCACGCACCAAGCTCGGAACAAGTATCAATTTTGTAAGTCATTGGTTTGACTTGACCGGTAATTTAACTCCCTATTCGGCCACCCTACAGAATCGGCCAGTGCGCCCGGTAATTACAAATGTAAAACGACAGGTAGTCAAAGAATTGAACGATGCAACTTTAAATACATATTCAATTAAATTCCACAAAGCAACATTTTTACTGGTGAGTCACTGGATACACGTTCTCATGAATGTGTGACGTCAAGATAACAGCCAAGCTCAGAAGACAGAACCTATCACACTTGAATTAGACTGATTAAAGCTTTAACACAAGACAATTTACTAGAATGTTTGATGATTAAAGTTGAGCCAGTCAGCCCCTTTGATGCACGAACATTGAATTATTTCAATACCCCAAAAAATAAATCCTCATGGGATTATCCTAAGTAAAGTAGGGGGCCGAAATTACCAATTGCCTTATATGTAGATACAATTATTTAGTGTTTGGGTATTCGTGTATATTTTCTTTATGGTGCAGTCACACTACGACGTAATGGCCAACGTGAGTCCGACTTGGGCGACTTTCGAAAAACCCGACGTGATATGCAAATATGGGGCCAAGTTGGACGACACCGCGGCGTGGTCGACGTGGGTGTAATGACGGTATAACGTCGTCGGAACGAGAGAGGACGTAGAAGAAATTAATTTGGCGAATGAGATCCTAGCAACATCCTCACGCGCTCGACATCGTCGACGTGATCACAGCGGGGCTTCGACAAGGCTCCGACGAAACTTGGACGTCGTCGGAACGACACCGGAATGGGGCTTCAACGAGGCCGTAACGGGGCTTCGACGTGATCGTAAGGGGGCTTCGGCAAGACTCCGACGTCGTCGAAATGACACTGGAACGTGGTCTAGTAACCGCCCCATCCGACGTTCCGACCACGTTCAAAAACGTTCAGACAACGTTCCGACCACGTTCAAAAACGTTCGCAAGACGTCAATGACGTTACGGCCATGCTAGACGATCGTCAATGATGACACCGTGGACGTGAGGCAAAGTTGACCTGACATAGATGACGTGGTCATAACGAGAGCCTAATGTGACCATAACATGACACGAACGTCTTATCAACTCATCGAGCTACGTCAAAGTTTTTTCAACATGTCCAAAACCTCGACGTCCTCCGACGAGAGTCGATGAGAGTGAACGTGATGTGACGAGAGCTTAACGTGACTGTAATGTGACTTTAACGTGACCTGACGTAATGACGAAAAGTCACCCACGTCGGAGTCACATTGGCCATTACGTCGTAGTGTGACTGCACCATTACACAGCTCAATGTAGGCTTAGCCGGTTCAACTGTGTATACATTTTGTGTAAACCTAGCATTACCGAGGTAGAATGGACACCATAAAATGAAAGAGCATTAAACAAACAAAAAGTGTGTGTGTGGAGGGGGAGGGGGGCGGGTGGAGACTACTGGGAGAGTGCGCGGGAGGCTCAGGGGTTGGGTGTGGGGGTGCTGATTACACGGGTACGGTCACTATTGTAAGCCACACAATAGCCGACAAGTGCCGGCCCATATGTCGGCGTTGGCCACGGCGTAGTAACTCATGTAGGACCGGGCAGGCCCGCCCCGCGCCCTACCGGCCGGGGTGCAGGGTGCGCGGCTGTCCCCCGACGACTGGCGGCAGGCGGTGGTCGGCGGGCGGCCTGCGGTCAGGTGGACAGAGACAGTCATTGTAGGGCGCACGGCGGCGGCCCCGCCCCCTCATGAATATGGAGCGGGCGGCGCCCCCGTTCCATCAGATATCTGCCGTCTCCCCGAGAACACATGGCGTGCAGTGTTCACAACCCGGAGGGCTGCCCCCTTCTTTGTTATAGCCTACCGGAGCCGGTGTCCCCCTCACCGGCGCTCAGTAATATAGCTGCGCCGGTTTAATCAAAACTCTCAATGTTAGCAAAAGCCTGCCGCTGCACGACGCCGATAACGATCAGAACGCAGCCGTTAAAACGACCGACTTGGTGTGGAAATCAATTGGGAGCGTCGGGCATCTCAAACACCTGTGTAGACAGGAATGAGGGTGGGTGGGCGGGGGGAGGGCATGTGCAGGAGGGATTGGGGGAAGAAAGAACATCACAGAATGAAAAAAAAACGAACAAAACCCGGCGTGGTGAGGAGACGCAGCCAAGACCCCTCTTAGCCACACGACTCGGGCTTTGTTGGACAAACTCAGGTGGAAGGCGGGCGTGTCGGGGGTGGGTGGTGGCAGGTGGAACGTGGAGCCGGTGGGGGTGGGGGGGGGGGACAAGGAATGGTTGTGGTTGTTGAGGTCTTGGGGTGCGTGCCGAGTGGTAGGGGGCTATATGTTTAATAGGAGATGTTTGTTGGAGATTTACGTACTGGCAACATCTAAGGTCACATCACGGCGGGTACCGACTTGTGACAGTGCACACTCATGGCGACTAGCGACTTTATAGTGCTGCCCAACTGGGAAACTAGGCCAGTGACACCATGACCCGTTTTCCCACTCAGTCACATTGTCCTGATATTGAGCTAACCAGTCCTTTCCCTATCCTAGTAATGCTGACCGCCAGGCTAGGTAGTGACAAGTATCAATTTTTTAAGTCATTGGTTTGACTCAACTGGGCATCAAACTCCTGACCTTCCACACAGGAAGCCTGGGCTCTACTGATTAGGCTACGGCGCCCGGTCTGGTAGGGGCTAGATTATGGTCTCATAATATGATACTTCGCAGATATAATTATATATATATATAATTTCCCCCCCTTAAATACCTCCATTTCCTGACGAAATTGGTAGGGTTACCATCCACCCTCACCCAAAAGGCACCTCAGCCGATCGAGTTCTGAGAAGTACAAAAGAAAGCATGATGTCAGCCTGTTGGGAGTCTATGTCAGAAACATCACTCGAGATTTCGGTGTCGAAATTACACATTCCATTAATATTATTCATTTCACATTTTAACCTGTCAACATATCCATTGCAACTCAAGAATTGCACTTTGACTATTAAATTTAAGGAGGCCATTGAAACCGTTTTCCCAATTGCAATTCAAGATGATTGCCACCAACTTGACGAGCACATTATGAAAGTGTATGGTATGGTCTCGTTGATGACTCACTTCGTTGTGGATATCGACTAGCTTGCGTGTAGTACCGGACATGGTGGCTGAATCAGTACAGCACAGGCTTCCATGTGGAAGGTCAGGAGTTTGAATTCTGGTCCAGTCAATCCAATGACATTCAAAACTGATAGTTGTCGCTACCTAGCCTGGCCCTTGGCATTACTAGGATAGAGTCAAAACTGGTTAGCTCAGTATCAGGATAATATTACTGAGTGGGAAATCATGTCATGGTGATGGCGTCCTGGTCTACCCGTGGGGCATCACTATAAAATTGCCATGAGTGTGTACTGCTACAAGTCGGTACCTGTCCTGATATGACATTACATGTTGGCATGGAGTAAATCTCCAACAAATAAACAAGCACAGCCTGAATGTAGTAAACTAGTTGTCAGTGTTGGAATAGGTTATAAACCCCGGCCTAAAAGTAAAAGTGAGTGCTGTTTCCGAAGCACTTACTGATCGCCATTATAGCCTGCACCCTCTTTCTCCCTGAGTGATCAGTTTTGAATCTGCACGATTGAACCACGGCTCTTCCCAATATTTAACACCCCCCCCCCCCCACCTCACAAACTTGCACCGACCAACACCTTACAGCGCTCCTCTTTCCAACACACGCTTGGAAGTCTTCCAGCACCCCCTGGCGCCGCCCCGACAAACACAACGTTGCCATAGCAATGTCTTTTCAGGCAACACCAGAATAAGCCATGGCAATGAAGTATGAAATGCCCCGCATGACAGAGACTCCTTGGGAGGGGCAATAATGTGGCTGTCACACTACGACGACAAGGGGGTGACGACAGCCCGGCAACTGGTATTTTATGAAATCAGGACGACATATGCAAATTCGGGCCGATTTGGACGACAATCGGACGACAGCCCGACGACATCGGGACCACAGACGGGACGACAGCGGGACGACAGTGTCTGTGTGTCTGTGTCTGTGTGTGTGTGACTCTGTGTCTCTGTGTGTGTCTCTATGTGTGTGTCTGTGTCTGTGTGTGTCTCTATGTGTGTGTCTGTGTGTCTGTGTCTATGTGTGTGTCTATGTGTGTGTATGTGTCTATGTGTGTCTATGTGTGTGTCTATGTGTGTGTCTGTCTATGTGTGTATATGTATGTATATGTGTGTATGTGTGTGTATGTGTCTGTGTGTGTGTGTCTGTGTGTGTGTTTGTGTGTGTCTGTGTGTGTATGTGTGTCTGTGTGTCTGTGTATATGTGTGTGTCTGTGTGTCTGTGTATATGTGTGTGTCTGTGTATATGTGTGTCTGTGTGTGTATGTGTCTATGTGTGTGTGTCTGTGTGTGTGTGTCTGTGTGTGTGACTCTGTGTCTCTGTGTGTGTCTCTATGTGTGTGTCTGTGTCTCTGTGTGTCTGTGTCTATGTGTGTGTCTCTGTGTGTGTCTCTCTGTTTCTGTGTGTCTCTGAGAGTGAGAGTCAGAGTGAGAGTGAGAGTCAGACTGAGAGTGAGAGTGAGAGTCAGACTGAGAGTGAGAGTCAGACTGAGAGTGAGAGTCAGACTGAGAGTCAGAGTGAGAGTCAGACTGAGAGTCAGAGTCAGTCTGACTCTGACTCTCACTCTCAGTCTGACTCTGACTCTCAGTCTGACTCTCACTCTCAGTCTGACTCTCACTCTCACTCTGAGAGTGAGAGTGAGAGTCAGACTGAGAGTGAGAGTCAGACTGAGAGACAGACTGAGAGTGAGAGTCAGACTGAGAGTCAGAGTCAGACTGAGAGTCAGAGTCAGACTGAGAGACAGACTGAGAGTGAGAGTGAGAGTCAGACTGAGAGTGAGAGTCAGACTGAGAGTCAGAGTCAGACTCAGAGTGAGAGACAGACTGATAGTGAGTCAGAGTCAGACTGAGAGTCAGACTGAGAGTGAGAGTCAGAGTCAGACTGAGAGTGAGAGTGAGAGTGAGAGTCAGACTGAGAGTCAGAGTGAGGCACACACAGAGGACACATACATACACACACACATACACAGACACACACACAGAGGCACATACACACACAGACACACATATACACACACACAGACACACCACATAGACACAGACACACAATTTTTTAAGTCATTGGTTTGACTCAACTGGGCATCAAACTCCTGACCTTCCACACAGGAAGCCTGGGCTCTACTGATTAGGCTACGGCGCCCGGTCTGGTAGGGGCTAGATTATGGTCTCATAATATGATACTTCGCAGATATAATTATATATATATAATTTCCCCCCCTTAAATACCTCCATTTCCTGACGAAATTGGTAGGGTTACCATCCACCCTCACCCAAACGGCACCTCAGCCGATCGAGTTCTGAGAAGTACAAAAGAAAGCATGATGTCAACCTGTTGGGAGTCTATGTCAGAAACATCACTCGAGATTTCGGTGTCGAAATTACACATTCCATTAATATTATTCATTTCACATTTTAACCTGTCAACATATCCATTGCAAACTCAAGAATTGCACTTTGACTATTAAATTTAAGGAGGCCATTGAAACCGTTTTTCCCAATTGCAATTCAAGATGATTGCCACCAACTTGACGAGCACATTATGAAAGTGTATGGTATGGTCTCGTTGATGACTCACTTCGTTGTGGATATCGACTAGCTTGCGTGTAGTACCGGACATGGTGGCTGAATCAGTACAGCACAGGCTTCCATGTGGAAGGTCAGGAGTTTGAATTCTGGTCCAGTCAATCCAATGACATTCAAAACTGATAGTTGTCGCTACCTAGCCTGGCCCTTGGCATTACTAGGATAGGGTCAAAACTGGTTAGCTCAGTATCAGGATAATATTACTAAGTGGGAAATCAAGTCATGGTGATGGCATCCTGGTCTACCCGTGGGGCATCACTATAAAATTGCCATGAGTGTGTACTGCTACAAGTCGGTACCTGTCCTGATATGACATTACATGTTGGCATGGAGTAAATCTCCAACAAATAAACAAGCACAGCCTGAATGTAGTAAACTAGTTGTCAGTGTTGGAATAGGTTATAAACCCCGGCCTAAAAGTAAAAGTGAGTGCTGTTTCCGAAGCACTTACTGATCGCCATTATAGCCTGCACCCTCTTTCTCCCTGAGTGATCAGTTTTGAATCTGCACGATTGAACCACGGCTCTTCCCAATATTTAACACCCCCCCCCCCCCACCTCACAAACTTGCACCGACCAACACCTTACAACGCTCCTCTTTCCAACACACGCTTGGAAGTCTTCCAGCACCCCCTGGCGCCGCCCCGACAAACACAACATTGCCATAGCAATGTCTTTTCAGGCAACACCAGAATAAGCCATGGCAATGAAGTATGAAATGCCCCGCATGACAGAGACTCCTTGGGAGGGGCAATAAAGGGAGACACATCCAAGCAGTGGATGCTGCTGCCTGCTTGTCTGTGGGTGGACGTGTTGGCCCGTTGCCAACCATCGGTCTGTGGCTCTAATGACCCAAACCTCGGACCGGGATTGCAAATATCACCAGATAAAATAAGCAGAGAAAAAGACGCTCACACCATCTAAATATTTTAGTACATTTCAAACACTACCGAACCAGTGAACCGTACGACGATAAAAATATATATATATATTTTTTTTAAATCTTTTCCCCAGGAAAGCTTTGTTATAGTTTGAATAGACAGCGGGACATTGCCAAGGAAAGTACGTCTACAGCATGTGCACCCATTAGATCATAGTTAATACACGGGTGAAAACCAACATATTAGAAAAACGGGCGAAGAATTTTGACATGGCAGGGAAATTAATTGAGCTGCTAAATTCTTAATTTAAGAAGCAAAATATATTCTTCACATAAATCTTCATATTTACCCCCTACTTTTGATTTGAAATATATAATAAAACATGTAGTTCAAGGAATTTCTTTAATAAAACTGACGGTGTTTTATCACCACCATCTTGTCTTTTTGCATTCTCGCCCATTTCACCAACTCTGTGCCGATATGGGTAGCCATTTAGACTATGTTAGGGTTCACGCCTGTACTATAAATATGGGGTGAATCTTTTATCTAAGTTGTAACTAGTGTGTTAGCCTGAGTCAATAGCAGCCCTGAATTTTCTGAGATAAACATATTAGGTCATTCATTATAATGTACCTAACTTTAGTTTGAAGTCACTTTTATTTTAAATCGCCAAATTTTGAGATATTTGAAATGGAAACATGCCTAATTAATGTTGGCAAGCTTTTCAAAACTCGATCACCATATGCTTCTGCAGTAACAATTTCTATTAATTGACTCAGTATCCCCTTGTGTGTGACGACAAATGTTTAATAAGTGCACCAGCATCTAAGTTAGATATGTAGAACCAAATCTAGATAATTGTTTTGGTTTTGAAATTGTTTTGGTTATGTTTTCATTGGACTATGCAACTTTAAGGAAACCACGAAGATTAATTGACTTTAAAAGTTGAATCGCTAGCATCCAATGACCGCCATCTTGGTTTTTGGGGTGTTTGTTGTTGTTGGCATTCTCCACTAGTTCAGCAACTCCATGCCAAAATAGATAAACACTGTACACTGGAACAACGACACCCACAGTTTATTTCTAGTTGAACAGGGTTGTCATTCACGCCAACTCTGGGTGAGGGTGGATATTCTAGCCTTTACCATGGTTGGTACTGCCAAAGAGGCATTAGCACGTATTAATAGATGCGCAATAGAAGACGGGTGATTATATATAGATATATATATATATATATATGCCATTAAACGAATATTCTAATGATTTACATCAATATTTAACAGGTTTATAACCACTCATTGTACATATTACATTTTGTGTGGTAGATGTGATACATCCCACCATCACGAGATACGCACAAGCAAAATACACACACCATAACAGAACGCCAACTAAACACGCATGTTGAAATTAACATTACATCTTCTATGTAGCAACAAGATTGTAAATTGTTACTCCGTAAGTCACGAAAACCATACACCGCCATGCTTTATGAAGTCTATGTAAAATTGCCGTTTTACATCTTCCAAGTCACAACGGATGAATACCAAAAAAAAAGAAGAGTTTAAAGAAGTAATTAGAAACAATCCGGCTCGACGAAATAACGATTAGATATAAAATTACTACTGAACACACCTGTGTGCATTCAGCACCACATTATCCATCGTCAAACCAAAATGGGGTGTAGCACTACCACGCCCCCTGGTGTATCAGTGTCACAACACCAAACCTTAGTTTCGATTAAGTCCGGTAGGGGAAAGGGTGGGTTCTAAGAAACTGACATGCTGAGCTTTCATATCTAATTTTCCGGGAGAGGGATAGCATCGCAAAACCATGCAGTGCAGATTGGTTGATTGGTGGTTTCTTTACGCCGTGTCGGCAGCATAGGCCATATTCACGGCAAGATACTCAGTGCATCACTGTCCCTGTCTGACTGGGATTCACCAACCAATGCGATTATTCTGAAGGACTTGAATGGCGATTACTAGGCCTGTCGTGATCACGTGTTTTTTGTTGTTGTTGTGGTATATTATAAGTGATTCATCTGAAGTCTTCTTAGCGGCAGCCGTTGTCACGTCTATATATTATTTACTCACAAACTAGATATCGAGTTAAATTGCAGAACATTGAAGTATTAGAGAGCAATATAATGACAATGTGGTAGTCTGCACTGACCTATCAGTCAAGGAGTCCAGACGTAGATAGGGCGATTGCTCCAGGGAGCCTAGGTAGTGTAATGTTTAGCACACCAGCCCCATAATGGCAAAAAGTGTGGGTTCAAATCATGCTCTCGGCGTAATATTTCCCAATTTTCATCACCCGCACTACCAAGAGTAGCAAGAAGTGCGGGTTCGAATCCTGCTCTATACGCAATATTTCTCATTTTCATCACTCCCACGACAATAACATGCGAGGTATCGGATGGTACCTAGTTAGTGACAGTTGGTGTCTGTGCAGTGTGTTTTCTACAGTGCGATCAAGTTGCCAACACCCACAGGAGGATTGCATACGTATGATAACTATCACATTGGTGCATATTATATATTGTACAATGAGGCATTGCTGATGGTTCTGGCTGTACAGACTTTACTGGAAGTCATTGATACGATCTGTTGTTAGTCATTTTGGAATCATTTAATTCTGTTAGGTTAAGTTCCTCTTTTGGGGGGGGGGGGGCGTGGTTAAATAGTTTTTATTCTTCAGAATAATACATTTCTCAGCACCGAGGCACTGGTTTTCCAGCCGTAAACACTGCTAGTCATTTAGCCATTTACGGAAATCATTTTAATGATAAATAAACTAAGGAATGAGAATGCGATAAGTAATGAAAGAAGATGTGGTGTTCTCTGTGGCAGAGTGGTTAGAGTGTCCGACTTTTTTTTCTCTAGGTCAGACGCCTAATCTGAAGGTCGGTGGTTCGATTCCCCATGCCCCCATCTCTGCCAATTTGGATTTCCACCGCTGTGTATTTTATATATATATATATATATTTTTTTATATTTATTTTGTTATTGAGGCTGTATTTATTCTGTCCATAGCATGTAAGCCTGGGTACCCAGGCTTGTTTTCAATGCTGGCCAGCTGTAGTGTTGGTGTTGTCTTACCAAACAGTAGCTGCTGATAAGTTATTTGATTGTCTGCATTTCAGTGGCAGATAGATAGTCTGTTGGTACGTTTAGTAGCCTATGTTAGTTTTTTTGGGCCCTCTTGGCATTGTATTTTTGTTCTATTCTTATTACTATGTTAGTTGTTTTCTTAAGGAATGCATTTTAGTGTTTTGGGGTTTTCTTGGGAAGAGTTTTCCGCTTTGTTCTACTTAATTCTATACTAGCCTATTTTATTTACATGTCCATAGGCTTGTAGGTAATAGGTGGCTGAGTTATGTTTGTTTGGATTTGATTTGATTTATATTGTTGTTGGATATGTTATTTGGCTTTTATATTTCCGGTTATCCCACCCTGTGCTGTCCAGTTGGTGGGCTGTGACATATCACCTGCCCCCTTGTGGTGCAGTTCAGTTGGGGTTCCCAGTTTTTATTTTGCACAGGTATAACTTACAGCGACATCAAAGGTCAGTTGCTCTCATACCATGTCTATGTGGTGTGGGAGGTTAAAAATCCCTTGGGTCGGTAAAAATGTAGGCTCGGGCTTTCTATCGACAAACTGTCTAATGGTGAAAACAAGCCTATTCAGGCTTATCCATGATAGGCAGTATAAATCTTCAACAACAATGCTTTTGGAATGATGATGATACTGAGGAATGTTAGCCGCACAATGGGCTGCTCACTGTATTATGTATACATATTGACAGGTAGGATCCCGATGTTCTGTAATATGGGGCAAATGCAGAAACATGTGTATAAGTTATGAAGCTGTTTTATTGTTAGTTAGTATGTAGGCAGTGGATACACAAGGGAGGCCGAAGAAGGAGGGTCTCGCTGGTGATGGGGTTGGAGGGGGAAAGAAAAGGCAGGGGAAGTGAGTGATCAAGGCAGTTTGTGGGGGGGGGGGGCATGGTGAGGGGGGGGGGATGCCGAGAGTTTTACACACAGACTTAAATCCAATCCACAAAAGAAATTACATTGATCTCAGCAGTCCATTCAAATAATTATTCTATTTAATATTGTCAGCATGAAAATGAATTCACAGTATTATTCTGAACATAGTGATGTTTGTAAATGACCCAGTTATGTGGTGGGAGGTTAGGATGTATTTAAAAGACCAAAGTAAATAACATGTAGAGAGTAGAGTAGACGTTGTTTTGGTGTGCTAGGCTGATTCGGCACTTGACCTAGTCTAGTGTACTGGGATAATGGCACATTGCCATGTTATATTGGACCAAAGCTCTGAGTGCTGTGTATTGGGTGGCCTGGTATTCTAACACCCCACAACACTTATTGACGATATTATTGAGCAAAGTAGTACATCGACAAAGCTTGCTCACGAGCCTATTAACACACTGCCCATATCATTTCTGAATAGGAGAGATCTTTCTAAGTGTGGGGATGAAATAGGAATTTTGTCCCTAATATTGTGGAGCTTACACATAGACAACACAACCCAGGGCAGGCACTCCTTACAGGCTCTAAAGCTCTTTTTTTGGTGCCTTTCCATCAGCGCAAGAACAACCTCAGTTGAGTTGGAAATGTTGTGAGTTTCTGTTGGAAGACGTGAGTGGTTTAAATTGAAATGCACCACGGTAAGACCGTTGACCCCCATTTTGAAAGCCTTCAAATTGCTTTCTTCAGTTTGTTCTCTCACGGCACAATTGTAGCCCAGGTGTGCCTTGTCCATGAAATTACCAGTCGTGGTGTGCATGTACATGTGAGCCAAATCCTCCATGTAGCCCCGGTGTTGAGTGAGTGAATTGTTCATGTCCGCCTTCCGCATGTTAGCGGCTCACTTCATGCCGCAAACAGGCTCTGATTATAAGCAGTGTCACGTTCTCAGGGATGAAATCGGTCACTGGCACAACAAAATCCGACAAATCTAGGCCAAAGATCGAGAACACTGAAAATAAAATGGGCTTCAACAATACTATCCATGTCCTAGTAATCAGTTTCTTTCATTGTCCAATATCATGAAATTTCCACGAAAACGTGGACATTATCCCATAGCACGGCCAGGGAATCGCTGCACGCTAGGAAAATGTCACTAAAACTGGATTTACGATGATCCACCTAACCACGACATGCGCAGTATAACCAGCACAGACCCACGATCAGGGCCGCGTTCAGGGTCTGTCTCGGAGGCATCTCGGCGATGCTTTTTGGCCTATTTGCGTTCGGGGTGCATCTCGGCGACGTCTTGGCGATGCCTCCCTTTTCAGATAGGAGACAAAAAGCGCCTCGAAAATGGCCGCCGTGTCCAGTGGTTTCAGCCAATCACAGCGCAGCTTTTCTATTGCAAATGGCCACCGCCTATGGGGCAGCCATTTTCGAGACAACAAACTGCCTTTGCCGTTCAGCCTAGCATGACGTCAGGCCTGTCGCCGAGGCGCCTCCGAGACGGAGCCTGAATGCGGCCCTGGATACACACCAGTTGAATCATCCACACCACATACCAAGCGCAATGTGCACATCTCACCGTTGTCATGTCCGACCAAAATACAATTTTCAGCCAACTGTTGGCTGAATAGCTAACACGCCGGACCACACCCACACTCTGGAGTGTGTTCAGTTCTTGAAAGCATGGGGGCCAGTCCGCAGGCTGCTACGCGGTGGGTGATAACCGAGGAAGTGTGGTAAAGCGAAGCAGTAAAGAAAGCCGAGAGGTTTACTAAGAAGCATCCCAGCCTAAATAATATACGCATAATAAGTTAGACTTCTTTAAAATAGGAATTTTGGAGGAATCAATTTACCAAGATAGGGCATATTACAGGCCATTGTGAGTCATCTCACAAAGTAGGAAAATAGGAAACAAACATTAAAAAATGAATGATGTGGCGAAAAAGACCATCATGGTTTTAAATAGTACATATTTTGCTTTACTAGTCTTCCAACATGTCATAGTCATCCCGATCCAAACATACTGCTTTATAAAACCAAGGGTAATCAGACGGTAATATTTATAGGCACCCATGTCATATTTTCCAGATTATCTTTGATGTTGGCTAGAAGATGATAGAGCCACTTACTGACTCAGGCTCCAATTTTAATTAAATTATCACATAAATGGCTTTTTATTGGCCAGATGAAAGCAGCAGGCTAGCCAGAGATCGTTGGGTGGACCCCCCCCCCCCCCCCCCCCCCCCACGCTCAGTGACGGATTAGCGGCCACCCCCCACCATGAGAGGTTACCTGCAACTTGGCTGGTCACATGGTTCTGTGTGCGCGATACAGACATGGGGGAACCAGCTGTACATGACAACACAGCCGTATTATGATATGACTCCATTGAACTGGACAATGTTGGAGGGAAATAACACACAGCAGCAAAATGGACACAAAAGGATATTTCCACGCATTTTCACGCGAAATACTCACATGGTGTTCTGTAATGTTGATCAAAAGTTCTGCCTCCATGAACTGTTCTAATATGTATTTAGGCGCCATATCACCGAGGGACTGAAATTAAGAACAAAAGTTAAAACTGATTAAATTGCCTCGATTGGAAGATGTGGCATCTTACAATGCAAATACACAAAGATGAACAAAAGTGCTTGCTCGGAATATGTTCTAATATAACACGGGATAGCCGAATCGGTAAGAGCGCAGACTAGATTCCCGGCCAGGAGGTGATAGGTTCGAATCCTGCCCGAGTCAAAGCGATGATTTACAAAATTGGCACTCGGCATTAATAGCATTGGGCAAGGACTGGTTTGAGTGGGACACTAGTGTAAAATATTCTGATAAAACGGATTGGTGGGGAATGTGAAATGGTCTATAAAGGAGTACAAATGGTCTATTAATGTAAATGGTGTATATGGCCAGGTGCATGAATGTATTTATGTAGTTGCTGGTGACTCTTTACTTGTAGTCAATAGTCATTGTATATTAAGTAGATAGTGTGAAAGGGGCACTACTGTTAGTGTGTAAGGAGCTTAAGAGCTCCACTCACTACCCCCCCCCCCCCCCCCCCCCCACTGTTAGTCACGGATCACCACACACACACAGCAGGCAGATGCAGGCCAAGTAGCCACACCGCATGGTGGTGGTGGGTAGATCACAGTAGCCATGGTGACACAAGAATGCTTACTGTTCATTGGTGGAACTAGAAATGCTTGTTGCTGATTGGAGATCATGGTCAGGTGGTATGCCATATCAGATCCATGTACGACTATATAATAATAAACCTGAGAGTGTAAGCTCTCACTCTACTTTCCCTCTTTATACTCTTCCTTTCTCTCCTTGCCTGTATTGATTTCATATAGCCTACCTACACAACCACAGCTGCCAGACGACGACTTTACACTAGGTGATGGTATCAGGAACCTGATCTCCCAACTATTAAGTTGCCATGAGTGTGCAGTCAAGACGGTATCTGTCCTGATATGACCTTCGATGTTGTTAGAATGTAAAGCCTCAACAAACAACAAGATGTAGTAACGTCGACTCATTAGTAGGCTTACATGGATGCCCACCTGGATATGCGAGGTGTCATCCTCCTAGTACAGGCATATAATATAGCCTACCAAATCAGTGGATTAATTTGTGGCAATGGTAAGTTTACGTCGTGTCGGTAGCACGGTCACATTCGCAATGAAAGTGGGTACAATTTATTCTCATTTTGGTTTGCCATTGAGAAAATATATCCGCCAAATTAAATCCTAAAATAAACTCATATGCATTTAAAGAAATGTGTCAAAATCGAGATAATGAGACCATGGTAAAATTTTAACAAGATACAAAACGTCATACGGTCCAGTTGTCCCTAGGAATTCACAAATTTGTTCATGTTGTACATTGGCAACGAAGTCTCACATTGTTGGCATATGGTCATAAAATTTATACAATCACCGAATCAGGTCACATGTGTTTTTGTCAATGGTAACTAGACGTGGTGGCCGAATCGATAGGAGCGCAGGCTTACCGTACGGAAGGTCGGGAGTTCGAATCCCGGCCGAGTCAAACCAATAACGTATAAAATTGATAGTTTTCATTGCCTAGACTGGTGCTCGGCATCAATAGGACAGGGCAAGGGCTGGTTAGCACAGCATTAGAATAATGGGATATCGGGTCATGGTGCTAGCGGCCTGGTCTCCCAGTTAGACACAGCACTATAAAGTCGCCACGAGTGTGCACCGTCACAAGTCGATACGCTTCCTGATATAACCTTAGATGTAAACCAAACAAATCTAAAGATGGCATGATGTATTGCCAATCAATACAATAGAGGCTAACTAAATTATAAATTTAATCATTGGTTACCTCAGCACTGAAGGCAGACCCACCTGTTTTGCCGAGGGCGTCATGCCTCCCTGCACGACAATGATGGCCCGACTAATATTTTCCTCTTGCATCCGCTGGCAATAGGTTTTAATCGTTTTTATACCAACTTTCAGCTCGTCTGGAAAAAACACGAACATCTGATCTGAAAATGAAAAAGAAAGTACTCTGTATTATACAATTTGAATAGAGACGTAGAGCCGTATATAATGCTAACTGGGTTTGTTGTGTAAATTCAGTACCGTATTGGAGGTTTAAGTAATATCAACACATTGCCATAGATTACCCACCTGTAGGATCATCGTTGTGGGCGACGAGCACGGTGAGATCACGACGGGATGGATGACCTTCACTGTGAGGATCACACACCAAAGTCAACAGTTAGGGACAACTTCAACCGTAGCAAATGCTACTCCCAGCAACCCCAAGGAAAGCAACGAGATTAAACAAGTTATCCAAAGTAGCTGAGGCAAGAAAAAGACCACATAATAGTTAACACCAACTTGAATCATTTAGCAAAATTATAATTAATTCATTGCCGTACGGAACTACTGCAACCAGCATAGTTGCCCAACGGACGCACTGAGGTTGCAAGTCACTCCACCCCACACCCTCACATTCTTTATTCCTTATGAGTGTAACTTTACTTTAGAAGGCAGCTGCTGTTTTTCTCAAACGCATTTATACCCAATGAACCTGCAACATCAAATTACATCTACCAACTCCCGCTTATTTTACCATTTTTCTCCTTTATTTGGGTTCACTTAAAATTGTGAATATAGTCAGTTATTCATTTTTCAAAGACTCGCACCGGGGAAGCTGACGGGAAGTAGTTTTTCAATGGGAGACTTTCTGGGCGGATTCCTCTGGTTACACGCTAGGTAGCAGCAGCAGCCGACACCAGGCCTTCTGGGTGTATGTGGTGGGTGGGTGGGGATTTAGGGGTGTGTTGTCGAGGTATAGGGGTGAATCGGTATGGTGGGCGTGTGGTGGGGATGCAGATGTGTGGTGGGGTTTGAGGGTGTGTGCGCTTGGTGGGTATGGTGGGGGTGTAGGTGTTTATGGTGTGTGGGGATTTAGAGGTGTGTTGTGGGGGTGTAGGTATGTTAGTTAGTGGTGATTGCTTAACGCTGTGTCGGCAGCAAAGGCCATAATCATGGTGAGAATTGTTCAGATCTTATTCTGTCATATTATTATCAGGTTGTCACTTTTACAGAGAATGTAGAAGCAAATAGTCAACTATGTGTTCAGAGATACTTTTTATGTCAAAGGCTCACAATTTTGTGGTGGGGGCTGAGGGTGTGGGTAGTTGGGGTATAGGGGGGTATGGTGGGGGTGTAGGTGTGTGTGGTGGGGGTGTAGGTGTGTGTGGTGGGGGCTTAGGGATGTGGTGGGGTGTAGGTGTGTGTGGTGGGGGTTGACGGTGTGTGTGCTTGGTGGGTATGGTGGGGGTGTAGGTGTGTATGGTGTGTGGGGATTTAGGGGGATGCTGTGGGGGCTAGGGGAAATGGCAAAACACACAAGACCTTGGCCCCCTCACGATTCGACACCTGCCGACAGTATATTGCAGAAAGGTGTTGCAATGAAAGTCCCCTATTACCCAACTATTATGCCCATTAAATCTTTAAAGGAATTGCTCACCTCGGTTTGTTACCGAACTGTTCCTTGAATTGGTCCATCGACTGGTCCAACTCGTCTTGTGTCACCAGGTATCCACGATCATGACACAGCTGCAACAAATACAAAAATAAGTATATATGTGACAACCTGGCGTCACCACAGCAGCAGCATGTCCTCGGTTCGAGTGTTCTAGCAGAGAAAGTGGCGCGCTCCTCTTTTGTGTCGTGGTTATTTAGTGAACTAATAATTTTGTAAATAAACTGATAGGAGAAGTAGTGGTTCTTTAGTGTCCTCAACAAAGTGTAAAATATTCCCATATTTTGGAATATGGCAGATTCTTTTCCAGTCATCCAGAGTTGGATGTAGCAAATAATAGAATAAATACCGTCTGGAAATCAGACAAAAATAGGAATTTAGGTTTAACATAGTGCTCTCCAAGCATTGTCCTACTTCCATTTCTTTGACCAATTTGGTAATATTCTCCTGTCATTTTTGTGACACTATTAACATCTAATTCTCCATTGATTTCGGCTTGTTTTCTCTTTCAAATGGCCATTTCAACCATGTACTGCTTTTCAGCCACGTAAAAGGGTGAACATTAAATTAATAAGCTGATGCTTTTGTGGTGGAATCAATTAAATTTGTGCGAAAACTGTTTTGGTAAGGGTCCACTGTATGCAAGCTGTGTTAGTCCTTGGTTAAAGATATGTTTTAGGTATGTGCAAATCGCGTTCATTACAGTTATTCACTCCGACCAGAATCTCAATTAACGACCAAATTAACATGGCAACAACCGTGTAGAGGTATGCATTACGCTTTGCTGTTACTGTTAGCATGCTTTTGCATTGCTGTTGGCATGATTTTAGAGTTTAGAGTTTTTAACTAATAGTTGTCAATTATTTACCACAGATGGTGCACAACTTTGAGAAAGTTTTAAATGACACAGAAAATCACCCGTACAAGATAATTGCATGAAATTTTCAGGCTTTATTAGGCTTAATATCTTCTTTCTATTTCCATTATATACAATACCCTTTGATATATGTGAATTATTTTAATTTTACAATGACTATGATCAAATCTGGCAAAATGCCTAATTTTGAGCAAGTTTAAAGAGACACAGAAAATCACACATACAAGATAATTGCACGAAATCTTCAGGCTTTATTATCATCAATATGCTCTTTCTATTTACAGTATATACAATACACTTTGACATATGTGAATTATTTTAATTTTACAATGATTGTGATCAAATCTGGCAAAAAATGCTCAATTTTGAGCAAGTTTGAAATGGCACAGAAAAACACATGTACAAGATAATTCCATGAAATCTGGAGATTGTATTATCCTCAATATGCTCTTTCTATTTACATCATAATCTTAATCAATACACTTTGATAGATGTAAATTATTTTAATTTTACAATGATTTTATAGATTTCTTCAAAAGTAGCAAAAATCCTTGCACATGGCCAATCAGGTAATAAGTACTACTACCACATAGGTATCCCAAGTGATTTTTAAAAACAGGTTTAAGCTTGATTTAATGGATTTCAATTGTTAGGATATTGAATTTGAAAGAAAATGACACTTAATTTGTCAAAATTGATCTAATATTAAGGAAGATATGGACGTTTTTAGGCGGTTACTCTATCGGTCCTGATCAAAGCAAAAAAGATAGCATTTTTTATAGCTCCCAAAATTAAAAGTAGGGCAGGGAGCAGTGGAATGAGGAAGACCAGTTCCCCTGCTTAAACAACTTGTAAAGACTAGGTCTCCATAAAGTAAAGTTGAATCCTTCCTCCAACTAATAGTTTTACCACTCGTCGTGCTCACCAGTATGTAAAGTCCACTGCTCGAATCTGTGGTTGTGTAGGCAGGCTATAGTGAAATCAATACAGGCAAAGTTACCAGTGATCTGCCCTCCACCACCAAGCTCTGTGGCTCCCCTCACCACCTGCCTTGAGCCTGTGTGGTGATCCTGACTAGCAGAGGGGGGAGGGGGTAGGCTCTGAGTGCCCCTTACACACAGTCCTGCCAGCACCACTATGTCTATTTACCTCTCAATCAAGCACCACCAGCAACTACATATACACATACATGCACCTGGTCACATATACCCGATCAATAATAGAACATTTGCATTCCCCCACCAATGCATTAAATCGGATTTTTTTTTTTTTTTACTAACTAATGAACATTAAAAAAAAAAAAAACACCCCCAATTTTCGCATGAGAGCTGGTAATTATGATTACACAGGAAATTAAATTCTTTAATTCAGTACCAACTTTTAAGGGTTTTAAAATGATATTTTCAGTAAAATGGAAAAGTTTTTAACTTCAAATTTCAATCAGTTTTTTTTTGCATTTTCTCTCAAATTAAAACATATACTGTTTTATATGAATGGAAAGCTCGGAATCTCACCTATCTAGGGGTATTAGTACCTTTTTCCTGGGTACTTTGATCACCAGATGGCGTTGTTGCACAAATTGGATGTAAACTAGCTAATTCTACTAGGGATACCATGACACATCTGCACCTGGGAATTACCATGGATTGAGAGTGAAAACTGGGAGTTGGTAGTAGTTTTTCTTTAGCTATATCAGGCTTATTTATTTGAATAATAAAATGAATCCAAGACCAGATTAAAGGCAAGAGAACAAATATTGTTTCTGCTGTAATAAATTTGTAAAAAAAAACCTTTGTGGTTTGTTTTGCCAGGGTGTTGAAGTGGAGCATTTTCTGACAGAATTTGCCATTTTCAACAAGTAATCAGCCTGTGTTTGGGGTACCTAATATTATATATAAGGATCTGATGAATATATCTAAGACAAAACTAGCCATAGTTAAACATTTTGCCATAAACTGGTTTACCAGACATTGTTTCATATAAAATGGGTAACTCTGGTCAGCTGCTTTCACCCGTGAATTTCCAGTAGACCTCCAAAAAAGTAGTGTGTGAGGTGGGAGAGTGATTCCGACGCCTCTGCCTTGCCCAACATGGGCTTTCACGCCGCGCAACACTCACCAGCTCACCCATCTGTATATAAGGCCAGCGGCCCACTACTATCCTCACTACACTTGACATTTAATTTGAAGATGCAAATGATTACTAGTTATGTCTTTTTGCACACACAAAAAAGAAATCCCCAAATGGCAAATGTGTCGAGTCACCAGAGAAACCATGATAATTTAACAAGCATTTGTATTTCATGAATTTTGATGGCAGCATGTGAAAGAGCACCCAAAAACACCCCAAGATAGCAATTCTCAATAAGAACATATCAACGTTTTTCATTCAATTCTACTCACAAAAGCTGGCCTAAATACTTCACCATTGCCATACAAACCCTATTTAAAATTGATGCCCCATTTGGCAAGCTTAGAATCATCATAACTTTGGTTCTATTGAAGATATTGAGATAATTCAAACTGTTCTGAGGTCTGGTTTAGTCTAGCTACCTAACTATCATAATAGACTACATCACGGTTCCAGTGGCGCGCTGCATTGTGGGATGCATCAGAGCAACCCCCCCCCCCCCAAAAGCACATGGCACATGCTAATACACTGGGTGCAGATATGAAATGTGCTAGTTTCAGCTCATCTCAGCTTTTGTTTGAAACATAGAAATTAGAATACTAACTAAAAATATATACATAATAAATTAAGATATTAATCTTTTATCCAGCATTGCATTTACATCAATATAATCAGCACATCTTATGCCATGTGCATTTAGATTTAGAAAGATCTAGGCACTCAGACTAGTGTTAGAGCCACACCCAGAGTACTCAATGCATTGTCAATGGCAGTGCGCAATCTCCATACAGAAAAAGTAAAATATCGATCAAACGACACCACCTAGGCACACACCGCTTGGAACACATATAGAAAACATGTTTAACAAAAAGATTATATTAAATTTATAAGGTTAGGGTTTAGGATTTCTATTAATTTTGAATAAAACTGACATATTTCAATGCGCTTATAGGCAAACTCAATGGCCATACGTCTTTGCTTTGCTCCCGCGGCCGTTTTCAGCGCATGCGCAGTCGGAACCGTGATGTAGTATATTGTGATGCGCGAAAAGGAAGAAAGCAAGGCGGGGGTGGAGAGAAAGGCGTTTTATTAACGCCTCAACAACAGAGCATACAGAGGAACAGATAATAACCAGGGTGAGGAGGAAAAAAGCAAGGAAGGGCTCATGAGGAGCAACAATAAACAGGCTCATGAGGAGCAATGCAGTGAAGGGCTCATGAGGAGCAGAAAGAAGGATAAATACAGCAGGGGCTCATAAGGAGCAATGTCAGAGTTCTGGTGAAGGGGGGGCCGAGGAGCCCTCCGCCGCTGAGGGAGGAGGGTAGAAAAGGGAAAGTTGGGTGAGTGGGTGGAGGAGAAACGGGCAGAGAGCTGGAAGGCGGCAGGAGGGCGAGTGCCTGGGGGAGGCCGGCGGGCGGCCTTATAAGGGAAGGGGGGACGGGCGACAGCAGGTGAGTTGTGAAAGCTGCCGGCCCGGGGGAGGGCGAGTGGGGGTGAGGAGCGGGCGTCGGGTGAGGCGCGAATGCTGCGCGACACGGGGGGCGGGGGAGGGAGCGGCGCGCGGCGGCGTCGGGTGAGGTGTGAGCGCAGCGCGACAGCTCGGGGCGGGGGAGGGTCTCTTCCTCTCCTCGCATCAAACGTAATGCTTCGCATTACGACCGATGCGCGAAAAGGAAGAAAGCAAGGCGGGGGTGGAGAGAAAGGCGTTTTATTAACGCCTCAACAACAGAGCATACAGAGGAACAGATAATAAGCAGGGTGAGGAGGAAAAAAGCAAGGAGGGGCTCATGAGGAGCAACAATAAACAGGCTCATGAGGAGCAATGCAGTGAAGGGCTCATGAGGAGCAGAAAGAAGGATAAATACAGCAGGGGCTCATAAGGAGCAATGTCAGAGTTCTGGTGAAGGGGGGGCCGAGGAGCCCTCCGCCAAAGAGTAGGAGAGGGCTCGAGGCGCGCCCGAGGCGGGGGCCCGGAGAGCAGGTCTAGGTGAGAGGAGGGTCCGGGGCCTACATGGAGGGGGAGCGGGCGGCCAAAAAAGGGAGGCCCGGTCCTGAGGCCTGGGGGGAGGAGGTCCGGCGAGGGTCGAGCAGGGGGGCGGCGAACTCCTCAGGGCTGGGCGGGGTGGGAGTCGGGGTCGGGTCGGGCGGCTTCATGAAGGCGGTGTCGTGAGGGTCGGTGGCTGGGCTGTCTGGGGAGGGTCCCTCGTAAGGCTGGGCTGTGTCGTCTGAGGTGTGAGGTGATGGTCCCCGGCTTCGTCTGGGCGGCGTTTCGATCGGTGTTCGCTGGGGGGCTGTCGGTGGACGTCACGGGGCTGTCGGCAGTGGTTGGGGTGAGGCGCCGGGAAGGGCCCCCCGGGCCGGCCGGGGGAGGGGGGGGGGGCCGGCGGATCAAAAATCCGCCGAGGCGGCCGGGGTCTGGCGCTCACGGGCTTGCTTGGTGCGGCATCCGGCCTCGCTGTGCATTGTTAATATGCGCCGTACGTTGGCGCAATAAGCACAGACGTGCCAGCGCCTGTCTCCCACCTCGCCGTGGGCCTCCCCGAGGGGGGCCCGATCGCACGAGGCGGGTTCGCGGTTCCAAGCGGAGCAGGGGGCCCCGTGAGCGTGCCTATCGTAGGCGGTGCGGCTGTGCGCCTCGGGCCCCGTCGTCGCCTCGGGGAGCTGTAGTTGCCGGGGTGGGGAGGGAGTCGATGGTCAGCATGCTGTCGACTCGGATCATGTTGAGGGCCACGGGGTCGTGCCACCCTTGGGGGAGCCTCCCGTCCGCGATCCACGAGAAGATGGTCTCTGAGTACCGGCGGCCGGCCGGTCAAGGGTGGACGAGGTTGTCCCTCATGATGGTGAGGTGGTGGTGGTGTAGGCCCTGGAGAGAGTGGGCGGGAAACGAGGGGTGGTTGACCAGGGTGAGGAGGGCGAGGTGATACTCGTCCTTAGTGGCCTCACCCAGTTTCACGGGCTTCCGCCCCGGCCCCCTCTCCACCAGGTCGGAAGGGAAGACATAGCCTGAGGGGACACCTCGGCGCCGGACGGTGTGGTGCGCCTCGGCGGAGGCCAGGATCTCGCGGACTGCGTCGGCCGCGGATGCTGGGCTGTGCTCCACCGTTTCCTGGCGGTAGGCGGGCGGCGGGGCCGAGGCGGTTGTACCCCTCGTACTGCGGATGCATCGCCCCGGGCAGAGTCGCTTGAGGTGGTGGAGGCGGTCGGCTCCCGATCGCGGCGTGGGCCCGAGGCGCTGGGCCGGGCGGCAGGGTGTAGACGGCCTCCCGCATTGAGGCGGGCTGGGGGCTGTCCGGGTCTCCTCGGGCGACCTCGGTCTCGACGGCCTCCAGGCGGGTAGAGAGCCGGCTGATCGCCTCGAGGAGGAGGGCGGTGTCGCTGGAGGGCCGGTCCGAGGGCGCCGAGGGTGAGGCCGGGGCCGAGCGGGGTGCGGAGCCTCCCGGCGTGGCCATGACGGTAGTCCGAGGTGGAGCAGTCAGGAAAAACGGGCAGAGAGCTGGAAGGCGGCAGGAGGGCGAGTGCCTGAGGGAGGCCGGCGGGCGGCCTTATAAGGGAAGGGGGGACGGGCGACAGCAGGTGAGTTGTGAAAGCTGCCGGCCCGGGGGAGGGCGAGTGGGGGTGAGGAGCGGGCGTCGGGTGAGGCGCGAATGCTGCGCGACACGGGGGGCGGGGGAGGGAGCGGCGCGCGTCGGCGTCGGGTGAGGTGTGAGCGCAGCGCGACAGCCCGGGGCGGGGGAGGGTCTCTTCCTCTCCTCGCATCAAACGTAATGCTTCGCATTACGACCAAGGCATAATGATTTTATTAAAATTTGTGTATGTATCGTACCTATACTATGATAGGGACTTGCAAATCTGTGTCCTCATGCCTCGTTCCATAGGAAAAGGTTGACCACGCGGTGTGCAAACACCACTAGTAAAACATTGTTTTTCTCACGTTTTATGTATGAACAGTACAAATGTTGAATGGTAATTCAAATGTTTAGGATATCAACATTCTGGTAGGTCATTTTCCAGGGTAAAATATGTGACAGTACAGCTGAGAAAAGAACTAAAAAATCACCCAACTTTGTGAGCTCCTCGCCGCTAATCGGTAAATCTCAGACATATAAAATTAAGATAATATGGTCCTTAAACATGTTATCTGTTTATATGCCAAGCGATTTCCTTGTATATGGTGCGATTCGAGAGTTATAACACTTTTGCTGACACTCTCGCCTCTGCTCATGCCACTTGGCATTCACACATGTAACCCATGGTCAAAATTCCTGCCCCTAGAGCCCTATCCCTATGTACTTACTGTGAGGTAAATAGCCCATTGTTGGGGTACAATATGATAACGATTATCATTATTATGCACCATAACTTTGCTTCTACTTGACCTATTAAGTCCATTCAGATGTCAAATTAAAGGTGTTAAGTGCTTCATCAGAATACAATTGTTTTGAAAGCCTATCTGATATTTGAATTTTTTTTGCAAGTCTCTAACTATGAGTATGTATGTGCCAAAAGAATTGCTTCACCCATACCATCAGTGTATTAGCATTAGCCGTGACTATGTGCTTCGCGCGGGTTTTTCTTCTATACATCCCACAATGCACTGCGCCGCTGGAATGACGAACCCGTCTATTACTCAATTTGCTGCAACTGATTAGTGTACGTTATACACTATGGGTGTAATCAATTAACATGACCCGGGCGATTCGGGTCACCCGAGTTGCTAGAATTTCAAATCGAACACCACAAGTGGATTTGACAAAAACGTACTGTGTGCAAAACGACCCGACCACAGTAACCCACCTCTTGCTGGGGTTTGCTCGGAACGATGATGTCATATTTGTGCTGGTACCATCCTGCAGGATAATAGCTACCAGTAGGCCTACCAGTCCTATATGTCTTTTTTTTTGGTAATAACACAGATTAATGAAATGGAAATATAACTAAACTATGCACTCATAAAATACTTTAAATCCTATTTTGCTGTAGTTATACCGGTTATTACAAAAAAAAAGAAAACGTTTTAGATTAAGCCACCATTTTTTCCACCCGGAATGTGGAGAAGCGTATACGATTATTCAACCTGAGTGTGTAGGATGCGCGCAAGCGCCAAAAAGTGGCTCGGGTGACCCGAGTTGATTAATCGATTACACCCTATAATTAAGTATGCGTGTAGTCGCTGGGGGCGCCACCATCGCGATGCATTCAAAATAGTGTGCTTTTATGAAGTAATGGCTTGGTACACACCCATAACTTCCTTGCTCACTACATATGCCATTTCAGAGCATTCACTGAGCTACTTCTGGTTTTTCATGTTTTTGATTTAGCTATATTTTGATCTGTTTTGAAATAAATTTGGACTTTTTGACTACTGAAGAATCGACTTTGAAGTTTTTAGTCTGCTAAAAAGAAGATAAGACATCATTTAAATTAACTTTTACGGCCATAAACTGGTTTACCAGATATTATTTTGTATAAAATAGGTAACTCTGGTCAGGTGCTTTCAGCAGTGAATTTCCAGCAGACCTAAAAAAAAGTAGTGTGTGAGGTGGGAGAGTGCAACACTCAGCACCTCACAAGGCTGCACAGCCCCTCCCCCATGTGTATATAAGGGCAGCTGGCCACTACTGTTGTCAATACACTTGCCATTTAATTTGAAGATTCGAATGATTACTAGTTTTGTCTTATGAAAAGAAATTTTAAGATGGTAAAATATTTGTTGTTTGCACACAAAAAAGAAAGAAATCCCCAAATGGCAAATGTGTCGAGTAACTATCGAAACCATGATAATTTAACAACCGTTTGTATTTCATGAATTCTGATTGCAGCATGTGAAAGAGTACCCCAAAACACCCTTAGATACCAATTCTCATTGTCATAAGTGCAAGCATTAAGAATATATCAACATTTTTCATTAAATTCTACTCACAAAAGTTGGCCTAAATCCTTTACCATTGCCATACTAAGCCTATTTAAAATTGATGCCCCATTTAGCAAGCTTAGATAGGTACATCAAATCCCGCTTGGGGCGCTGCGGTATAGCTGTCTCCACTACTGCAGCTGAACTCTGTGACCTGGTTTCTATATGCCGATATTCAGAGGCACTAGGGGATACCTCATGATTTTACAAGCTGTTGAAGTCAACCATGGTTGAAAAAGTCATAGAACAGATAAGTAAAATTTGAAAATCATTCTAGTAGTCTGACAATCCTCAATATTTAGTTATTTATCTTTCATTTGATAACTATATTGTGGATATGTGACAATTTGGTTAAACACTACAGTGCTATTAAATTTGTGTGTGCATCAGCTCACGGTGGTACCTGCTCATGCTAAATTCCCACCATTTTTAGCGCGAATAAAAATGCAGATTCGGGGGTTTAGCTCGGCTTTTTTAAAATTTTTAAAAATTTTTAAAATAAATTGAGGCTGTATTTATACTGTCCATAGCATGTAAGCCCGGGTACCCAGGCTTGTTTTCAATGCTGGCCAGCTGTAGTTTTGGTGTTGTCTTACCAAGCAGTAGCTGCTGATATAGTGATAAGTTATTTGATTGTCTGCATTTCAGTAGCAGATAGATAGTTAGTATAGTTAGACGAATCTTACCTTGGTACAGATGATGGATAACTCTTGTTTTCCCGAGGTACAAGCCTCGGGTAGTCGTGGGCTAGGGAGAAGGAAGCAACATCCGGTACAGCAATCTTCACCTAATTATTCAGGATAAAAATGAGCTTAATGATTGGAATTCCTCATGTTTTCTTTTTGGCACAAGCAAACGTAATAGTCGTGGCAGGGTGTGGTGGGCGGGCCCTAGCCCACGACTACCCGAGGCTTGTACCTCGGGAAAACAAGAGTTATCCATCATCTGTACCAAGGTAAGATTCGTCTAACTATACTATTTTACCTCGGTACAACGCCTCAGCTACTCGAGGCCGAGGGAGACTTTACGTAGCCTCATTTTTATCCTCTATTATCTGATAAACCTAGTAATTTTTCAGTTGTAAATTCCAATTTTCTAAATTCTCACACATCTTCCTAGTTGGTGAGTAGGCGGGTTACAACCCCGCCTGTCTTTTCTAGTCGTTTGTTGCCATATTTAGCCAACGACCTTGCCGTCTTGCAGCCGGCATATGCAAGAATTCTATTCACTGAGATTCCCAATTGTCTCGTGTTCGAGACCATAGCACCTCTTGTAAAGTGCGAAGCTTAACGTTCTATGGCAAAGCCTGCTGACTTGAGCACGTGAATCGTCCAAGTGGCGATCGCATCTCTGGATAAAGCCTTATGTGGCTTTATGAAGCTTACCAAAACCTGTCTGGAATTATGTATTCCTTTTATCTTGGATATATAACTTATAAGCCCTAATGGCTGACACTACACACAGTTTCCTGTCATGTGGGAACCCATTAAAAAGAATCAAGGAGAGGGGATCTCCTGTACTGTTTGATTTTAAAATTTTCCAAATCAAACATGGCCTCCTTGTCATCAATGTCTAGGCCAGTAAATAAAAAGGTCAACAATTACTTGGGCCATATGACTGGTTACCCAAAGTAACAATACAGCTAATTTATAGCCTCGCTGTTTATCTATAGATGTCCCTAACTAGACCATTTTCAAGAAAACTTAAATACCCCTGGGACATCCCAAAACCTATTATACTATGGTTTAGGAGGGTTTCTTTCATATAATGAAACACTGAAAGGACTTTGTGGTTCCCAATTAATTCTCCGTCACTCCTTGGTAAGATGACCGAAAAAGCTCATCGAGCTGCATAAATGGCTCCATAACCTAATCCATCATCCTACATCATTCGTAAGAGGCGGACTACCTCGGCAAGGGATGGTTCCATTGGCTTAACTTTATGTATTTAAACAAAAAATGCCCCATTAATTTTGTGGATGGCATAACAATTATTTATGTAACTTGTTATTCTTTCTTGATTCAAACCAATCAAATTATTGAACCAATATCATCATTTAATGACCAGTCCAAATAATCATGCCGAGTAACTTTCCAAAGTGTTGTAAATATGTGTTCCGAAAGGAATGCCAGAAGGGGTGTTGTTAACACATCCCCACGAATCATTAATGCTTAAAAAATGTTCCCTTAAATGTAATTTTTGGAAGTCGTGTTTCATATATATTGGTATACGCTGATAGTACTGCGCCGTTTGAAGCATGTATAGTAGTAGTATACGCTGATAGTGCTGCGGTGTTTGGAGTATTTATTAGTGGTATACACTGCTCGTGCTGCAGCGCCTGCACCACGTATTAGTATAGATCTACGCTGACGGTGCTGCGGGATTGAAAAATCCCAGAAATCCGCGCAAACGCGGAGATCTTTCATCCCTGATATCAGCTTTGATAAGCTGAGGTGATTTGCCATACCAAGAATCACCTTGATGTCAAGTTTGATCAGGATCTGACCATTAGTAAAGAAACTACAGTATACTGTCATATCATAGGTAGGTAGATCAGCTAAAATTTCAAAACACAACAAACAGTATAAATTTAAGCTCTTTCAACAGATCTTGCTGAGACAAACTCAAATCTCTTGTAATTTAAAAAATATCTTAATAGGGGAGAAAGTCATGGCATTTCTAATGTCAGCTTAATTGTTAGATTTCGTATAGATTCACCATTATAATAAACTGTGAATCTTGCACATTTTTACAGCTTTGTATGCTCTAAGTATTTTGATTTTGGTATTTTGATGTGTATTTTAAGTGAGATTATGTCATGTTCTTTCCAGTGATATAAAATTCATGAAAATATTTCAACGCAAAAGTACTTGAATCAAGGCCGGAATCGTGAAAATGCAGGAACATTTGACTATAGACATGGTGACCGACGTGCCCCTATCGGAATCTGACATACCTATCATAGGTGGGTATGATTGTATCATGGTTCCCATGGAAACCCCCATTTTATGTGATTTAAAAAAATATCAATTTTGATAAGCTGAGGTGATTTGCCATACCAAGGAGAACCTTGATGTGAAATCTCATCAGGATCTGACCATTATTTAAAAAACAGCTACAGTTGACTCATATTGTAGATGAGAGTGATTGTATTACAGTTGCCATGGAAACATACATTTTCCTGTAATCTAATTTTTTTAAATCAGTTTTGCCATACGAAGAAGAAAGAACCTTGGTGTGAAGTTTGATCAGGATCTGACCATTAATAAAGAAACTACAAAGAAATGTACCTATCCTGGAACACAAATGGTCACAACTTAATAGCTATAACAAATAGGACAAAATGTTGATTTCTAGGAAAACTAAATCATAGATAACTTTGGAACGACTAATCATATGTACTCGAATTAAAAAACCCTTTAATCTATTCCGTGAGCTCTGTCTGTCAACATATTTGCAGTACTGTGCAACAATTTTACAATTTTCATGGGATGTACCTAGCTTAGAATCGTCATAACTTTGGTTCTATTGAAGATATTGAGATAATTTAAACTGTTCTGAGTTCTGGTTTAGTCTAGATACCTAACTATCATAATTGTAAGGAATTATGATTTATTTAATTTTACTATGTATTGTACCTACTATAGAGGGAGTGCATGTGACGTCATTACTTAGCAATCAACGGTCAGCGGGCTGCCATCTTGGATTACGAGCACCCTCCCTAGCCATGTTGTGAATGCATGTAGATGCAGTAAAACAGAGTTTTCTTGTGTTATGGGAGGTTCTGGGCAGTGTATATCCAATGTGTTTACTTACAGCACTTTACTTGTTAGCAACAACTTCTGAGGCCAAACTTAGGTACATCAAATCCCGCTTGGGGTGCTGCGGTATAGCTGTCTCCTCTACTGCAGCTGAACTCTGTGACCTGGTTTCTATATGCATATATTCAGAGGTGCTCTGTAAAACCCATTCACAAATCCTATACAAATGACTTGCCATGCAGGATGTCATCAGAATTGACTAATCACAACCTTGTTTACATCTGGAAAAGGTTTCTAGTGCATTAGGGGATACCTCTCATGGTTTTAGAAGCTGTTGTAGTCAACCACTGTTGAAAAAGTATTTGAACAAATAAGTAACATTCCAAAATCATTCTAACAGACTGACAATCCTCAATATTTTTTTTTTTTATCTTTCATTTGATACCTATATTGTGTATATCTGTCCATTCGGAAAGACACTACAGCACTTTTAAAATTGTGTGTGCATCGGCGGAATCGGCCGCGGTGTTAGCTGCTCGTGCTAAATTTGCAATGTTTTCATCACGCGCGAAAACATATTTTCAGGGGTTTAGCTCTGTTCAATTTTTTTGTGAATCTGGTAGTATTTTGAAGGACACTAAATTGCACAGGTTTCGGTTTTTATTTGATCAAAATACATAAAGAATTGACAAAACTACAGTGATTTAAAATTTGTGTGTACATTGACAGAATCGCCGCGGCAGTAGTAGGCCTGCAAAAAAGACGCCGCTTTCACGGTACTCGCTTGTCCCACGGTGCATGCGGGGAGCACACCTGACTATCCTTTTCCATCTCACTTGCAATCATTATTTTAGGACTACCAGGACTGCAACCATATGGATGATATAGTTCACATTTTGCTCCACTGCTACATCCAAAAATATTTGCTGTCCGATTCATAGAAGTGAAAAAAAATCTTTATTCAAATTTATGTCTGTTAAAGTCACTGGAATACTAATGTAGTAATGGTCACAACTTATTAGCCATAACCAATAGCCTGAATAGGACAAAATGTTGATTTCTAGGAAAACTAAATCGTAGATAACTTTGGAACGACTAATCATATTTACTCGATTTAAAAAACCCTATAATCTATTCTGTGAGCTCTGTCTGTCAACCGATTTGCAGTACTGTGTCTGTGCAACAATTTTCATATGATGTACCTACCAAACTGCTCAAAACAGTGACAAATAAACCAACAAATCAGTAAATATTAATAACCACACTGTAGGCAGTTGAAAGCCTTCTGTATGTCATCCAATATGGCCACCGAAAGTTGTCTCATGACGTCATTACACCTCCTCTATAACACATTGATTGGTTGGTGGTTGCTCTACCTAGGTATGTGCCTAAACGGCGACTCGCGGCGGATATTTTCTTACAACAAAGCTGATCCGGCCAATCGCACCGATTTTTGGTAGGGGTCTAGAAAAACGGCTCTATAATTGGTTTGCCTTGGTCAATCTTCATCATTTTTGTATATTATGTAGTATAGGAATCCCTTTACAGCTTAGTTTAACAATATTTCAATTTGGTTAAGTTTTGCTATTCCAATAATAATTTCAAAAGTTTCACTCATTTTCAACCTGAAAATTCACCCTTTTTTAGCAATGTCAAGATTTAGAAAAGTTACTAGGATGGTGCAGCCATTATTAATCTTATATAGTCTTGAGTTTGGGGAAATTGTAACTAGCCACTCAGAATCGGCGCACGGCGACATGCAAGAGGGTTGTTTTGTGTGGTCTGAAGATGACCAACAAGTCATGTACAATGGCAAAATAGAGGAGCTACAATCTAAGGTGAAAAAGTATGTGGTGGCTTATTGGTCAGAGAATGAGTCTTATGACAATGCTACTGACTATGACGTATCATTCTTTGCCTTGGCAGCTGATCTCATATATGATGATCTTGTGCTTAACTGATATTTTGAGAATGACTCTTGATCGTGATTTGTTGATTTACCTTTATGAAGTATGTTATTTTCATGTCACTTATTTTGTTTCAAATGTCATCTTATTGAATTGCATCAATAGAACATGAATTAAACTAGCTTCACTGAAAATTTCATCAAGATATCTCAATTATTAAAGAAAGTACATGAATTTCACCAATTTCAGTCACAGAAATGTTTTGTTTCAGGTCACTTTACTTTTGTGTCAGGTCACTTAATTTTTTTTCAAATGTCACTTTATTGAATTATATCAATAGAACATGTCTTAATCTAGCTTCAGTCCAGATTTCATCAAGATATCTAACTTATTAAAGAAATTACATGCATTTTCCCTTAAAAGTCACCAATTTCGGTCACAGAAATCTAGTGATTATACCTAAATTTTATGTAAGATTCTAAGAAAATAATGACCAATTTCAGAGTTGGAAACGGCCATAACTTCCTTAATACTCCACCTATTCCCATAATCTTGGTGTCATGTTAAATGGCATTTCAAGCTCTTTCTAGTGGTGCCTTTATTTTTATTATTGAAGGGGTTTGAATTTTGTTGGCACATCCCTACTCTACGCCGTGTCGCCACCATATTCACGGCGACTATAGTATAAATAGTATCAAGCCTGTATTATCGCTCACTGATTTGCATGTTCGGTTGGATATTTAAATAATTAGTACTCACTTGCATTATAGTCTTTCGAATTCTCCACAATTTGTATACCTCTTGTTCATCATCCATGGTTATAAAGTTTGTGATAAAATACAGAGAATATCAACAATAACAAGTATTGTGACGCTTCAGGGAAAACGCACGTTTAAGATCAGCTGAGTTGGCCTTCATTTATTATATACGGTTTAGTATTTATTTAATCTGTCTTTCTTGTATGTCCTTCGGTTTGATTTAAACTCCCATAGAATAGAAATATGAATGTTACTTCTGCTACATTCACCGCTTCAGTCTTGTAATAATTCAATCCAAAGTTACATGTTTATGAACGTCAGTTTCGTATAATGAGCCCTAGCCCTAGGCGTAGGATGGCGGGGTTGTTGAGGAGAATTGCCTTCAGTACGACGGGGAAGGCAGGGACGGCTTTAGGGATAACGTCAGCCTATTTGTGTCTGGGTACGCAACCGTTTACCACTATGGTTAGTACACCTTTTCTATCACAAAGAAAAATAATGTCGGTAACTATATCGAAATACTGGTTTTAATTCCTTGACCTTCAGCCTGTGCACTGTGCTCTTAAATAAGCATGCAGTGTCAGTACTGCAGTCTGTGCCAGTGGTGAGGTCGTAGGGCTTTAGCCTTGAGACTTGAATGGCGGTGTTTCGAGATGGACCTGGAATGACTCAATGCAAATGGCGAAGAAAAAAAGTGAACATAATTACTCAAAAGTAAGGCGACTAGCCACCAATCACCGACGATACGCGACTCAACCTATTCATGACCTCGACCTGTTTCCGGAGCGTACTAAATACAGAATAGTTAATACTGAAGCTGTCACTACTGACTAGTCGGAGTAGTCACTAGCATACGTGGCCGGTGTGGCGGTTTCAGCCGTGTACCTATACTCAAACTCAAGGCATTGTCAATGGTCGTGAGTAATTTTCATTCAGAAAATACAGAACAAGTGAAATATCTCTAAAAGCATACCACCTATTAACAAATCGCTTGGTACACATATAGAAAACATCTTCACCAAAAAGATTATGTTAAATTTATACGGTTAGGGTTCTTGATTTCTATTAATTTTGATTAAAACTAATGTTTTGCACTGCGTGTACCGTCAAACTCAAAGCATTGTCAATGGTGGTGAGCAATCTTCATACAGAAAATCCAGGAAAAGTGAAATATCTCTAAAACCACACCACCTAGAAACAAATCGCTTGGTACATATATAGAAAACATCTTGACCAAAAACATTATATTAAATGTATAAGGTTAGTGACTTAACACCATTGACAATGCCTTCAGTTTGAGTATAGGTACACGGCTGAGTACGGGACACGGCTGAAACCGCCACACCGGAATCGATTAACACGACCCGGGCGACTGGGGTCACCCGAGTCGTCAGATTTCAAATAGAACACCGCGAGTGGAGTCGACAAATACACGTGCCGTGTGCAAAACAACCCGACCCCAGTAACCCACTTCTTGGCTGCGGTTTGCAAGGAGCGATGATGTCACATTTGCACTGGTACCGTCCTGCAGGATAACAGCCACCAGTACCAGTCATACATATTTATTTTGGTAATAACATAGATTAATGAAATGGAAATATCACTAAACTATGCCATCATAAAAATAGTTAAATCATATTTTGCTGTAATTATATCGGCTACTAAAAAAACAAATAACAGGGCCACCATTTTTGTCACCCGCGCATGAAGCTTATTCGATTATTCGACCCGAGTCTGCAGGATGTGCGCATGCGCAAAAAAGTGGCTCCGGTGACCAGAGTCGATTAATCGATTACGCCCAATATGTGTAGATAAAAGATTCACACCGGTACTTGTAGTGTACTACAAGTACCGGGTGAATCTTTTATCTAAAATATGTGCTGTGTACTCCAGTGGAGCCACTGCTGACACGCAGTTGCAAATGCAAGTATGTTTCCAAGTGTGTATCTAAAGAAATGTACGTAGCAGTACGAGTTAAAGAACACATTAGTAGTTACCTTCACAACACAATGTTTAAACTTTATTGTTGATTTTACATCCCAGACTTAAAAGAAATAAGAGAAAAAGTGACCCCGCCCAAGCCAAGGTTAACAAAACAACCAAAAACCGAAAGTGACCCCCCCCCTCCCTCAGATATATTAAATATTACTTCCCCCCCCCCTCCCCTCGTGAGGGGAAGCTGAAGATTTTGTATGGGTGTATGACTTAGAATCTCGGACCAGTATTCGCGCAGTCGCTGTGCGAATAGTGGTACGTGGTTTCCTTATTCGCACAGCCACTGTACGAATAGCCGTGTCCATCTACAAGTGACTTGTAAACATACATAGTTGAGTAACTATAATACATCTCCCCTTTGACTTCATCGCCCACCCATTCACCATCCTTTATCATTGAACTTGTATAGCCTCTCACCAGAAATTTAATCTAATCATATAAAACTAGTGATAAGATATAACACTTAAATGCCTACTGTGGTAATATATCCGGACGCCCTCGTTTTAAAACAAAAACCGTTTTACACACAATCTTATTGTTTGTACTTTAAATGTATATATACATGTATAATTAAAATAAACAATTAAAGAAAGTGAATTTGATTAAAGGACTGGAGAGATGGCTTGGAGTGGCAATATATTATAAATTTAGACCATACTACCATAGGTGTACACACTAACACTAGTGTAAAATATTCCGATAAAACGCATTGGTGGGGAATGCAAATGGTCTATAATGGAGTACAAATGGTCTATTAATGTAAACGGTATATAATGCCAGGTGCATGAATGTATTTATGTAGTTGCTGGTGTTCCTTTACTTATGGTCAATAGTCATTGTGTATTAGGTAGATAGTGTGAAGGAGGCACTAGTGGTAGTGTGTAAGGAGCCTCAAGAGTTCTACTCACTACCCCTACCCCCCAACTGTTAGTCACGGATCACCACACGCTCAGGCAGGTGGTGGCCAGCCACACCGCATGGTGGTGGTGGGCAGATGACGGTAGCCATGGTGACACAAGAAGGCTTACTGTTCATTGGTGGAACTATAAATGCTTGTTGCTCATTGGAGATAATGGTCAGGTGTTATGCCATACCGGATTCACGTACCACTATATAATAATAAACCTGAGGGTACAAGCTCTCACTCTACTTTCATTCTTTATACTCTTCCTTTCTCTTCTTGCCTGTATTGATTTCATTATAGCCTGCCTACACAACCCACATATTCCAGCTGAAGACTCTACACTAGTATAGTAGTAACAGTAACAGTAGGTACCGGCAGGGCCCATTAAAAGTCCAGGAATGGTGCTTTTTTCATCAATATTCACATGCTTGTAACTGTAGTGGTCTGCACTGACCTCTCAGGCAAGTAACCACATAGACAGGTAGGTGTGGGGAGCGTGTTGATATCAGGGAGCCTAGGTGGTGTAATGGTTAGCACACTGGCCCGGAATGCAAAGAGATGTGGATTCGAGTCCCGCTCTAGGCACAATATTTCCCATTTTCATCACCCCCATGACACTGGTGCCGTGACCAGGATCCTGTACAAGCTTTGCGCTGTATGGTTGTTGAACCTACCCTGTGTATGTATGTGTTAGTGCATTGCCTGTATGTATGTAATTGTAAGCATTACAAGACTTACAATTCCAGGGGGACGAGTGTAGTGGTCTGCACTGACCTCTCAGGCAAGTAACCACATAGACAGGTAGGCGTGGGGAGCGTGTTGATATCAGGGAGCCTAGGTGGTGTAATGGTTAGCACACTGGCCCGGAATGCAAAGAGATGTTGGTTCGAGTCCCGCTCTAGGCACAATATTTCCCATTTTCATCACCCCCATGACATAACTATCTCTCTATGTATATGATTTAGATGAAATTACATAACCTAGAACATCAACATATGTTCTCTCCGACGGTGTTGTTGGATAGAATATATAGTAAGTTGGTATTTAAGTATACTCCATTTGTACGATGAGTGTATTTAGTGAATATTCCTTCATTACTGATGTAAATGAAAACGACTGTGAAAACAGGGTATCTTTAATGGGCTCGCGCTTCCTTGCACTACCTCGTAGAAAGGCATGCATGGTACCAGAACAAGCGCAATGACCTCAGCTTTTTAACCATATTATATATAGTTTGCCCTAGGTCAAAAAGGTCAATCAGGTAAAATTCTGCAATTTAAATAATTTTGAAAGTCCATCTACTGAATAAAAAAAAATTTAAACCTCATAATATTTGGTATGTATAGATAGACAATTTGCAATAATACCAATCTTAGTATAGTGCTAGTTACTGCAAGGAGGCGCAGGCAGAATATTGACACCAACCTGTTTGGGTCTTTACTGATCACACTAGTTTCACAATGGTGACACCTATGTAGAAACATGTACATGACATTTGTCTTTTGAGATATATCAGAGAATATATAGTCTAATATTGGGCCAAATTTAGGGAAGAACCAACCATTTCTCTAGCCACTGTGAATATTTAAAGATTTATTTAAATCAATATTTTTGGTTTCAGACACTTTTAATTTGTATTTGCCATCAAAATGCAGATTTTGATATTAGCTAAATTATTGTCATGGCTAATATCGATTAGTTCCCAAAATTTGAAGAAGATCCACCTATTGGATGAGCCACAGTGAGTGTTCAAAGCTTGATGAACAAATCTTTATTTTTTATGCTCTTCTTTTGTAAGTGCAATCAAAATGAACTTTTTGTATTTCTAGACAGAATATTAATATGATAACATGTATTACCTCCAGATAATGTCCACTGTCAATTTATAGGAAGTTTAACCAATTGGTTAAGCTACAATGAGCATTTAAAAATTCATCAAATTGATATATTTGGTTTTCCGACAATTTGTCTTTATATGTTCAATCAAAATTCAATATTTTCCATATTTTTGGATATAATATTGATATCAATTATATCTATTAGTCTCATTGATTGGTTATTGTAATACTGTGCCAAATATGAGGAAGTTTCAAAAGGTTCTTTTGCTGCAATGAGCTTTCAAAGATTGAAATGTTGAACAAAATTCACTTATATGTGCTGTTTACATGCAAACAATTACACTTTTTATGACATTTTAGGATGCAAATATCTTTTGATTCTCTACAGCTAGAGCTCTGAAAAATAATAGGCTATTACACTGTTATGAATATATGAACTATCTATCATTTATTCAGTCTTGTTGCAGTTTTCAAAGAAAATACCATGCTTGGAAAATGACTTTGGCCAAATCAGAATGCTTTTTTTGTTACGAATTGCACCTTTTTACATTGCCTTCTCAAAAATCTGCTTGACTAATTGATTTAGTAATTGACAATTTAATTTCCTTTATATATGTAGAATGGCCACTTGTTATTACATTTGGTCAAAGTTCCACTTTTAATTCAAAATTAATACATTTGATATATTTAATCTTAAAGAATTATTATCTCAAGAACAATAACATTTATAACCTAACTGTTTTTGGATTTAGGCTTGTAATTTCAACGTCTACAGGATGGAATAAAAATATGGCACCCTATGCATATATTTTTTTATTTCGCTGCCGGTATCTAGTAACACTGGAGGAGTGATTAAGTTTACAGAGGCGATATTGAAGGATTGTATAGTATATCCTTAGATTTATTAGTCGTGGTTAAATTATAGCGAATTTAGTTCTCCTCTTTTGTCTTTCTGATTCATCTTTGAATCCAGACCAGGGTGAAACTAAATAGTTATAAATAAAGTTAACACTGCGATACGTGACGAAGGAGGAGATAAAGGCAGGAGTTGGAATAAAAGCACTTTATTCAGAAGAACAGTGCAGCAATGTTAAGTCAATAGTAATGATGAACAATACTCAATGAAGGTCAATGAGGATATAATAACATAGCAATGTCAATAGGGTGCAATCAGATATAGCAATGTCAATGGATAATAATATATCAATGTCAATAGTGTGCAGTGAGATATAGCAATGACAATGGATAAAAGTCAATAAGGAGTAAAGTCAGGTGGGAGGGAGGCGCCCCGAAGAGCCCTCCACCAAAACAGGAGAGGGCTCGAGAGGCGGCGATGCGAGGGACGTATGCATGGACCGCAGCCGAGGTCCAGGTGCCCTGCTCCATGATATCCCCGAGGGGGACGCCGGCGCATTGGCATGCCTGGGCCGCCCCCCGGCGGAGGCTGTGGAGGGTGTACCCGTCGGGGGCGGGCATCGGGCGCCTCGCAGGATGGCAGGGGGCTGCCCGAGGGCAGTATGAAGGCGGGGTCGGCAGGCACGAGGGCGACGGAGGCGGCCCAGGCCGCCGCGGGGCAGAGAGGGCGGCCCGGTGAGGCAGGGATGAAGAGGGCCATCGCCCCCCGAGGGCAGCGCGATGGTCTTTGAGCTGCGGTGGGTGACACGCAGTCCCCCGGGGGCGGGGGCGACATCGGTGCGTGTGATGGTGTGGGGGCCACCTCGGGGCTGGGGGAGAGGAGGCTGGACTGCCGTAGCATCCCGTAGTACCCGAGGAGCAGGGCGGCCCGAGGGACGACACCCGAGGGCCTGGCGAGGGCAAGGTGGTGGGCGACGGCCGCGAGGGCGTCAGGGGCGCCACGGGTGACGTACCCGGAGGCCCGCTCGCCCCCATGACACACGTCTCACACGAGGCGTGAGCCGAAGGCGCTGGGATCACCGCCTCCAGCCCGGAGGCGGGCGCCACGGGGCGGGCGTAGAGTGAGGCGGTTTAGGCGGCGACATCGAAGGGCGTCGGGGCGAGGGGGTCCCAGTGGTGGCCCGAGGCGAACTCGACGTAGCTCTGGGCCTGTCGACGACTCCTCCAGGTGGAAGGGGCGAGGGTGGTGACGCGCAGCCCGTCGACGGGGGCGACCTCGGAGGCGGCGTACCCTGCAGTTAGAGGCCCGGGTTGTATGGGAAGTCATCATGGTTGGCGTCGGTGCGGACAAGCCCGAGGCGGGCGACCTCGTCTCGGGCCACGCCCGCCCAGCGTCCAGGGAGGTGAGGGCGTCGGCGAGGACGAGGTCGGTGCCGGGCTTGTGGATGATGGTGAGCTCGAAGCAGGCCTCGGCGGCCATTAGCCAGAGCTCCCGGGCACAGGTCCCGAGGTGAGGGTCCCGAGCCCGCCCCGAGTCGAGGGAGGCGGTGGAGGCCATGTTGTCCGTGTTGATGACAACGTTGGCCCCCGCGACGTCAGCTGGGAGGAGGGCGCGGAGCGCGACAACCAGATTGACCGCCTCAAGCTCGTGGATGGTCGGGAAGCGGGCCCGGAACGCCTCGGAGTGCCCTCGGGCGTAGTAGCGCGAGGGGAGTAGGCTCCACCCCCGGTGGAGCAGGAGTCGCACTCTATGATGATCCTCCGGGTCCTGGGTGCGCAGAGGAGGTGTAGGCCGTTGGAGGCGCGCTCGTAGGCCGCGAACCAGGCGAGGTCCCGGAGGGTGTCATCCCCGAGGGTGATGGTGGCGAACCCGTGGCAGCTGCGCAGGGCCGCGAGGAGACGGGCTATGAATTTCCTCGCGGGAAGAACGCAGCTGCCGACGTGGTTGAGGCGGCCGAGGATGCTTTGGAGCTCCTGGTGCCCGAGGGTGGGCTGGGCGACTCGGGCCTCGCAGTCGGTGACGAGCTCGTCGACTTTGTCGGGGGCGATGCGGATGGTCATGGCTTCGCTATCGGTGGCGAAGCCCAGCCAGGAGACCCGCACCACCAGGGGGTGGTACTTTCCTGAGGCGACCTCCAAGGCGAAGAGGGCGATGAAGCCGTCGAAGGTTCACACCCGACAAAGTCGTAGATGAGGGCGTGGAAGCCCTCGCACCGGAGGATCCAAGCCACCGCAGCGGTCACCCTCACGCAGGAGGCGCCCGAGGAGCGGCAGCCGAAGGGGAGGGCGAGGTCAACGTAGGTGGGCCCCTCAAAGGCGATCCCATATAAGGGGCATGAGAGGGGGTCGGCCTGGAGCTGGCGGTAGGCTCTGGATATGTCCGCGGTCCAGGTGTAGGCCCCGGTGCCCTCTCCGATGAGGCGGCGGCCCACGTCGGCGACGGAGGGGAGCCTGTAGGCGTGGGGCCTACCCAGGTACTCGCGGCGGAGTATCCCGGCATTAACGCTGCCGCCGGGCGGGTAGGTGAGGTCGACGATGAGACGCCTCTTACCGGGGTCGGATTTGGGGCGGGTCATCATGGGGGAGACCTGGGTGAAGGGGAGGGGCAAGGAAGGGGCCTGCAAGGGCGCCGTGTGCGAGCTCGGTGGCTATGAAGTCCCGGAGGTGGACCTGGTGCTCCGGGGCCTCCCGGTGGTTGGTGTAGGTGGGGCGGGGATGGGTGCTGGCAGAGTAATTTGCGGGAAAACCAAACTCCTGGACGTCGACATGGTCCTTGTCGGGGTGCCCTCGGAGGCCAGGCGGGGATGTGGATGCCTGAGGGGAGGGGGATGCGGGCGGCCAAAAAATTTAGGGAGGCCCGCAGCGCCTCGCTGAGGGGGGGGGGGGGGGGGGGGAGGAAGTGCGGCGGGAGAGGGGGAGGTCAAATTTGTTGGGCGAGGTGGGCCCGGGGGGGAGCGGAGGCCGGGAAGGTGGATGAGTGTCGCGGGGGCGAGGGTCAGGTGGCGGCAGTGTCGCCAGGGGGGGGGGCAGTCATCAGCGGTGCTGGCGGCGGCAGAGACGTGGCCGGCAGAGATGTGAGGGGTGGTGCTGGCGGCGGCAGAGATGTGAGGGGCAGCAGAGATGTGAGAGACGGCAGTGGGCCTATCGGGGGGGGGGGGGGCCTATCGGGGGGGAGGGCGGCGGCTGAGATGTGAGGGCTCCGGCCGGTGTGGCGAGCGCTGCGGTTAGATGTGAGGGGAGGGCGGACAGGGTGGTGGTTGTGGTGAGCTGCTCGGCCGGCAGGGGGTGGTGGCGAGATGAGCGGTTGGCGTTGTTGTCTGGAGGGCGGCGAAGCTGCTCGGCAGGCGACTTTGGGCGGCGGGGGGGTTGGGTCCTCCAGGCGGGATGTTGGCCGGGCTGGAGGGGGGCGGGGCCCGAGCCATGGATGGCCGCTGCCGGACTAAAAATCCGGCGGGTGATGGCGGGGGCAGCTGAGGCGCGCCCACGGGTGCGCTTGGTAAAGCAGACCGCCTCACTGTGAACGGTGAGGATACGGCGCACATTGGCGCAGTATGTGCAGGCGTGCCTCTCCTGGTGCCGTGGTCCCCGTGCGCCTCGCCGGCGGGGGCGAGGTCGCATGAGGCGGGGGTCCCTGTTCCATGCGGGCAGGGGATGCTGTAGGCCTCACGGGTATATGGGGTGCGGGGGTCGGAGGAGGTTGGTCGGGGCGGGAGGGTGGGGCGCGGGGGGCGGCAGCTCCCAGGTGCAGTCACGGGGGCGGTTATGACGTCCATCCGCAGTGAGTTAATGGCGACTGGGTCATGCCAGCCGTCTGGGAGCCGGCTATCCGCAATCCATGCGAAAATGGCTTCCGAGTACCGTTGGACAGTCGGCCACGGATGCGTCACACAGTCCCGTTGCACCGTTAGGTTGTGGTGGAGGAGGCCCGGGATGGAGTCGGAGGGGAAAGCTGGATGAGACTCCAGCATCTGGAGGGCGAGGTTGTACTCCTCCATGGACGCCTCGCCCCTTTTTAGTGCCTTCCCCTCCGGCCCCCTCTCGATGAGGTCGTGGGGAAATATGTACCCTGCTGGGATACCTTTTCGCCGGGTAGTGTTCTGAGTCGAGGATGTCCCGAACCGCCTCGGAGACAGTCAGGGGCGGCGTGAAGGGCAGGCGGGCCGCAGAGGCGGCCTGCTGGGTGGGCTAGAGCCCGTGCCTCGTGTACCGCCGGTATAGCGGGTGGACGTCATGGGGCGGCAAGGAGGCGAGTCGGGGCTGGCCCTCCCTGGGCCAGCTCCTGTATGATGTCGGCGAGGCGGTCGTATGCTGAGGTTGGAGGCGGGGCCGGGGCGGGCATCCGGGGAGGCGCGAATGTGATCGCCTCCACGAGCGTGGTGAGCCGCTCCATGGCCTGGCTTTGGGCATCCATCCTGGCGTCCACTGAGGTGGCCCACGAGGTGGCCTCCGATTGGAGGCTGGGGGTCGCGGAGGCGGCATCGGGTGCGGAGGCGGCTGGCGGGGCAGCCCCGTCCTCGTGCGACTACGGGCATATCTGCGTGGTAGGTCCCGGGGGCGAGAGTGGAGGCGGCAACGAGGCGGAATGGAGCCAAAGTAGAAAATGGGGCCCGTGCCAGGAGGGTGAGTGGAGGCGAGACCATCCGCAGTGAGTTAATGGCGACTGGGTCGTGCCAGCCGACCAAAGCCTCCAGGAATGTGTGTTGTGACGGGTCATTCATTACCTGTCCTGATATAACCTGAGGTGGTGGTACGGTGTGGTACATCAACGAATAACTCTACCCATTCACTTACTGTATAATGGCTTGTTTTTTCTATAAATATATGCAATTCTAGTTATGAAAAGAAAGTTATGATTTTAAGATAAGTATTGCCAGTATATAATTGATACAAGAAATTATACACAACTTTCCATAATATGTATTCATGATGAGAAACCATGTAGTGTTGTGTATTATGTCGGTGCATATAACATACGGTGTGATAATGTTATGCAGAGCAAGTCTACTATTTCTCAGAGCTAAAACTACGTTAGTGGGCTATGTATCGGACTGAGAAATGAGTAGTCCCACTACAGAACTGCCCTGGCTGTCGCAGCAGTAGCGCTCCATGCCCATATTTGGTTATACATACCTTGTGCAAAGCTATACCGATTACTGGAGAGCATTTGTCGAGCCTGTGCAAAATCCCTTGACTATTGACTAACTGATATATTGACCAGTTGGTAGAATTACCATGTCCCTCCACCCACCGCCCATCCGGATATGAGGGTCAGTTATTTTTAGACATTGTCTGGCCTGGTACATTGGCTCAAAATACTATGTGTCTGGCAGCTCTTGAGGTCCAACTCATCAACATGTTTTATGAGCATGCAAGAAGTGTCATGTGTGCACACTTCTGCAAGTTTCACTAGCTCTGGGGAATCGTCGATGCTAGTTTGGAGTGTTATTGTGGGCGGCGGTGTCACCGGTTTAAGTACCTGAGTTGGAAATAGATTTTGTGTCGTAAGATAAGCTGAACCTGTACGTGGCTGAGTGGGTACAATGGATAATACAATGGAGTGGATCGATGGGTGGGTGAGAGGCGGCCACAGCTATATTAAAAGTTGTCCTAGCAGTGAAAACTGAAGATGACAATTTCCCGTAATTTACCTTCTTATGGGAGTCCCTCTGTTTTTTTAAATTTCGCAATAAAATATAATTGAACTAACATTATGACCATACTGTTTGCAACACTTTTCCGAACTGGGATCCTTCCTTCCTTCCTTCCTTCCTTTAGTGATATGTGTATACACCTGGGCCTATATGCAGGAGTCGGAGGTATTCGGTGGCAGCGAGCCGAAACGGTGGTAGCCGGGAATTTCCCGGGTAGCGGCGAAAAGTTGGATGCGCGAGTCGGTGATAGGCCTAACACCAAAGGCTTAACCGGTGGTACCTTACCTCTGATAGAGAGGAGGTATAGCGAGTTTATTAGGTGGGTAAGGAGGGGGCAGGGAGAGGGATGGGGGGGGGGGAGGATGGGTGACCCAGGGCGAGCCGTGTGTGTGCTCCGGTTTTGGCACACAGTTTATTAGGCCCAAATCTGGAGCGTGTCTCTGTGTGTGTGTGTGTGTGTATCTGTGTCTTTGTGTGTGTGTCTCTGTGTCTGTGTTGTGTCTCTGTGTGTGTGTGTCTCTGTGTGTGTGTGTGTCTCTGTGTTGTGTATCTGTGTATATGTGTCTGTGTGTGTCTCTTTGTCAGAGACACAGACACACACATAGAGACACACACAGAGACACAGAGTCACACACACACAGACACAGACAGAAGGGTACAGATGCAGAGGGATTTCCCAAATCTATAAATAACTTCACGTGTAGCTATAATCAAAGTGTTATGCGCTCCTGCTTAGCACTTGACACAGTTCCCGACGTCGGCGATAGCTACCCGGTAGTAGGCTGTACCACCAAAACCCGCTACCACCGACTCCTGCATATAGGCCCTGGTGTTATATATATCTAATATGCATTCTGATGCGTTGTATAATATATATTTTAATTTAAAGAGAATATTTTTACACTGAATTTATTTAATTATAAATCTTTTTCTCTCTTGGTGCAATGCGTTAGCATTCAACTTTTAGATGTGGGTTTGCAGTGATTAAGTATAGGCGTGTTTACACGGGCGAGTTAAAATGGCTCATATAATGCGCCTTGCCTAGTTTGCCTCACATTCGCCATGTAAACAGGACTCTGAGGCGGATTAGGGCTGATTCGCTTCATATGATTCACTTTATGTAAACCACCTTGCCAGATGGTTTATATGAAGCGATTCCGCTGGTTCCCGGGCGGCGATAGTGTAAAATAGCGGTGCTCGCCGGCTACATGCGCAGCTGTAACTATCGCTGGTGCCCGGCAGTGTTAGGGACCGATTAGGCCGAAATCTATTGAATGCGATCATATTTAACAGAATTACATACTCAAATAATGAAATTTAATTAAATTAACCCTAAATTACAAGCGATATTAACGTAGCAGCTGCATCGGCGTCGAATCGCCGAGTGTAAACAAAACAAATAACAGTGCTCGCCGGCTACAGGCGGAACTAAGGCTGCTGGTTCCCAGCGCCGAAACACTTTCAAACTCGCTTCGTGTAAACGCGCCACTACTTCGCTTCATATAAATCGATTTGCCTAATTCGCTTCACAATTGCCCGTGTAAACACGGCTTTAGAGTCTAATGATTCTTGTAATTATCTGATGGCGGTCACCGTGTGGCTGCCTAGGTGTTTGAAATGGTGCTGTGAGTTGTCGATTTACCTGTTGCTACCATCCGCCGCCACTTTCCCCTCATGTGTTGGGGTTATCCGGAAGTGAGCAGAGGTGGTGGCTGTTGAACTTTGGAATGCTTTTGTGTTACTGTTAGTTGTCTAGTAGTTTGCACTAACCCCTCAGGCAAGTAACCACGTAGATAGGTAGGCGTGGGTAGGGTCATTGCATCAGGAAGCCTAGGTAGTGTCATGGTTAGCATGCTGGCCCCAGAATGGCAAGCGGTGTGGGCTCGAAACCTGCTCTAGGTATAGTATTTCCCATTTTCATCACTCCCGTGACAGTTGGGATTTTTTCCGATTACACAAGTATCATTACGAATCGCACTTTCATCCCTGAATAATAAATAATCATAAATCTAACTTCTCACGTATATAGTTTTCTATTCTTATATAGATTTAGCTTAATTTCACTAGGGCAACTATATCATATCCATTTCGAGTAGGTCAATTTTTGTTTTGATAACATAACCATATTCACTGTTCTTCCTTTCAGGCCGAGGGGAAGGATTCGTGGAAAAACGCAACATCGATCTATGATTTCAAGGCTAATGATATCGATGGAAATGAAGTGTCATTAGAGAAATACAGGTATGTTATGTTATTGTTAGAATGTGTGTGAAACTGTTCAAAGGGTGCGCTATAATATATCGATGTCAAACTGTCCACCAGGCGCGGTGGTCGAATCGGTACGGCATGGAACTCGCGTGTGGGAGATCAGGCATTCGGTTCCCGGTCAAGTCAAAGCAATGACTCATCAAATTGATATTTGTCGCTTCCAAGTCAGGCGCTCGGCATTACTAGGATAGGGCAAGTACTGGTGAGCTCAATGTTGGGATAATGTGACTGAGTGTGATATTGGGTCATGGTATCAGTAGCCTGATTTCTCAGTGGGGCAGCACTAATAAGTCGCCATGAGTGCACACTGTCACAAATCGGTGCCCGTCCTGATATGACCTTAGATGTTGCCAGGACATAGAACTCCAACAACCAACTAACCAAACTGTTCCTGGGTGGTGTTAGTGAGCACGTCCAGCAGCTTTTCATAATACGTTGGCCACTTCTATGAATGATCATCTCTTGTAACTGTTATTACCTATGTAAGTATACATTCTTTTGGAAAGAAACCTATTTTAAATAATTCATTTTGTTGCTATTTAGTGCTCCATTATCTAAGTTGGATATGTAGAATAAATATAGATGTTTTGGTTTCGAAAATTTGTTTCTTTCATCTGACTATGTATCCTTAAATGACAACTTATTGAGAACAATGTGTTTAGTTTCCTTTACACCCTCCCTCCGCTCCCTCGCCGTTTGGGTAGGCAGGTGGGTGGGTAAAACCGAATGCTTGGTCAGGCTACTAATAAACTCAGTACATTTCCTGAAGTCATAACTGCCCTAATCTGTGGGAGTAGTCATTGATGTATTATGTGATACAGATGCTAATGGCTATATCGTGTGCTTGCAGGGACCACGTTTGCTTGATCGTGAACGTGGCGACCAAATGAGGGTTCACCGATAAGAACTACACACAACTGCAAGCTATGCACGAAGAGCTTGCAGAGTCGAAGGGTTTGAGAATACTCGCGTTCCCATGCAACCAGTTTGCAAGCCAGGTCAGTGGCGTTACTCAGAAATGGGTTTATTTCCGTACGCAAACAATTGTCATCGTTTGGTTCTCTCGTGTGTGGTTGGTGGTCCGTTGTTATTTAGCAAATTAATTGATGACCTAATTTGAAGCATTATAAGGGAATTTTCTATATATTTTGTGGTTGGAAAGCTATTGAATCGTAACCTGAAATCTTCATTGAGGCCTTTCCCAGAAATTTTAAAAAAAGATGAAAATGAAAGGAAAAATCGTTGAACGTAGGAATTAATCCAATGCTGCCTAATAGATAAATCCACTTTGTAAGTTGTATAGGTTATTGGCATTTAATGCATCTTCAGGAGCCAGGAACTAACGAGGAAATCAAGGCCTTCGCCACAGGGAAGTATGGTGTCCAGTTTGACATGTTTGCCAAGATCGACGTCAACGGTAGCAACGCCCACCCTCTATGGAAGTACCTGAAGGATAAACAGGGGGGAACGTTCGGAAAGTAAGCACATGTTCAAATTCACCACAGTAAAGCACAGGTAATCTCACTCATGAAATTGTGATGTGAGGTTATGTAAAATAAAATACATAATTTGTTGAAGAACTAGCTGGTTGCCTGAATTGCACTTTCCTGCATTAATAAAGAAACCACTGCGTGAGAAAAGTTGTGTGTGGGATAGAAATAAGTTGTAACTGGCACTACAGCTATCGCAATTGCGGTACTAGAGATTGGTTGGGGATGTGTTGAATGGGGCTGGAGGGCAGTGTGCAGACTGGTTGGGGATGGTAAGGAATAAGGGTGGGACTTGGGTGGAGAAGGCAAGGAAGGAGGGGGGAGGGTAGTGAGGAAGAGCGGGGGGAACGCAAGGAATGACAGAGGGTAGTGAGGAAGAGGGGTGGGGAACGCAAAGTATGACGGAGGGTAGTGATGAAGAGGGGTGGGGAATGCGAGGAACGACGTGGGTGGTAGTGGGTAAGAGGGGTGGGGAATGCAAGGAATGACGTGGAGGGTAGTGAGGAACGCAAAGTATGACGTGGGTGGTAGTGGGTAAGAAGGGTGGGGAATGCAAGGAATGACATGGAGGGTAGTGAGGAACGCAAAGTATGACATGGGTAGTAGTGGGTAAGAGGGGTGGGGAATGCAAGGAATGATGTGGAGGGTAGTGAGGAACGCAAAGTATGACGTGGGTAGTAGTGGGTAAGAGGGGTGGGGAATGCAAGGAATGACGTGGAGGGTAGTGAGGAACGCAAAGTATGACGTGGGTAAGAGGGGTGGGCAATGCAAGGAATGACGTGGAGGGTAGTGAGGAACGCAACGTATGACGTGGTTAAGACGGGTGGGGAATGCAAGGAATGATGTGGAGGGTAGTGAGGAACGCAAAGTATGACGTGGGTGGTAGTGGGTAAGAAGGGTGGGCAATGCAAGGAATGATGTGGAGGGTAGTGAGGAACGCAAAGTATGACGTGGGTAAGAGGGGTGGGGAATGCAAGGAATGACGTGGAGGGTAGTGAGGAACGCAAAGTATGACGTGGGTAAGAAGGGTGGGGAATGCGAGGAATGACGTGGAGGGTAGTGAGGAACGCAAAGTATGACGTGGGTGGTAGTGGGTAAGAAGGGTGGGCAATGCAAGGAATGACGTGGAGGGTAGTGAGGAACGCAAAGTATGACGTGGGTGGGAGTGGGTAAGAAGGGTGGGCAATGCAAGCAATGATGTGGAGGGTAGTGAGGAACGCAAAGTATGACGTGGGTGGTAGTGGGTAAGAAGGGTGGGCAATGCAAGGAATGACGTGGAGGGTAGTGAGGAACGCAAAGTATGACGTGGGTGGTAGTGGGTAAGAAGGGTGGGCAATGCAAGGAATGACGTGGAGGGTAGTGAGGAATGCAAAGTATGACGTGGGTGGTAGTGGGTAAGAAGGGTGGGCAATGCAAGGAATGACGTGGAGGGTAGTGAGGAACGCAAAGTATGACGTGGGTGGTAGTGGGTAAGAAGGGTGGGCAATGCAAGGAATGACGTGGAGGGTAGTGAGGAACGCAAGTATGACGTGGGTGGTAGTGGGTAAGAGGGGTGGGGAATGCAAGGAATGACGTGGAAGGTTGGGGGGACTGGTTGAGGAAGATGAATGGGGGCGGATTGTAGGGGGAGGGGGGGCTGGTAGCTGACGATGCAACCCAATTAACACAGCTACGGTCTTATGTTGCAGCTTCATCAAGTGGAACTTCACCAAGTTTGTCATTGACAAGAACGGTCAACCTGTGAAGCGTTACGCGCCTAACGTAGAGCCAAATGTGAGTGCACCCCACTGATACATAAGTGAACACAATTTTCTTGTTTTCAATAACCTCAGTGACTTTCCTCATTGTGTGAGGGGATTTTTGTTCATTATATCTCCCACCCCTCCTTGAGATAATTAATTGAAATAATTTGATTGGATTAAATGCTGTATTACTGGATGTGTGTCTATATCAGGTCTTTCTTTTACTCACGTCTGCAGGCCATCAAGCAGGACCTTGACCCGTTCTGGTGAAGCTCAGACTAGGGGTCTGTCGGATGCTCTTCTTGCCTGTCTAGGGGCATTCTGGCTGTGGCGGTGTGTACTATGCGGGCAGCGTGTCGGGCAGGGGCCGGGCGCCGGGTGAGTTGCAATGCCGTTGCCGTGGACATCTATGATGACCGACATGGAAACCACTTCTGTGGGCAGGGAGGTCTGATTATATTTTCGTGCATTTGTCCGTGGGGCCTCGTCAGACCAACGAATCCCGACCTCGGCGCCCTGTTCGACGTGCGAGGCGATCTAGTCGCTTATTTAAATAGCTTTGTAACATGGACGCTGTAATTAAGTACAAGATTGTGTGTCTGTTAGGGACATAGATGGTTATCCTAATTTGTCATGTGAGAAATCTGTATGGCCGATCATGTCCCCGATTCAATCTGAGATTCATTGAAAATATATATTAACGTCTCTACTTATTTCCAACATATTTGCTCTGGGTTTTTTTTGTGTGTTGTTTTTCCTCCAAGATTTCTGTACTATCTATCGACACAATAAATAGTCTGCCTACGATTGTGTAGCAACATTGCCTTACTTTATGAGTTTGTCTTAATTATTCAATTGCCTTTCCGTTTCTCTTAATTTTTTTGTTATTTCAAGTTTCCTGTCTTCGCACGGAAGATGTAATGAGCTCATTGTACTTCGATTTACATGTGTGCACCTTATATACCTTTTCTACAGAGAATACACAGTGAGCTGCCACCACATTAGTTGGCTGTCAGGTGGGCCGTAATCGATAACACGACCCGGCAGACTCGGCTCACTCGAGTCGAGAATGTTAAATCGAACCACACGAGTGGAGTCGACAAATACACGTGCCGTGTGCAAAACAACCCGACCCCAGTAACCCACCTCTTGGATGGGGTTGGCTAGGAGTGATGGCGTCACATTTGCGCTGGTACGGTCCTGCAGGATAACAGCTACCAGTACCAGTCACACATATATTTTTTTGGTAATAAACTAGATTAATGAAATGGAGATATAACTAAACGATGGCATCATAAAGTACTTTAAATCCTATTTTGCTGTAGTTATATCGTTTTTTTTTGGTTTTTTTTAAACCACCAAAAAACGGGTTTTGGATTAAGCCACCATTTTTTTCCACCCCGAACACGGAGAAGTGTATTCGATTATTCGACCCGAGTCTGTGGGATGTGCACATGCACCAAAAAGTGTCTCGGGTGCCCCGAATTGATTAATCGATTACGCCTGTGATGGGATCCCTTTCCACTCTCAGCTATAGTGTTCTCCCAGCTCATATTTGGTTACATACACTGAAAAACTAGGCAACTTTGTACTTGGAGATAGACTGGGCCCCTGGCCTGGTTCAACGGAGTTGCCACTTTGGTCGTTGCATGTGGATGCACTCAGACGACACCTAGCGGCCACTATGGCCGTATTCGTTTATCGCGACTCAGGTCACCCGAGTTGCTAACATTTCAAAAAGAACACCGGGAGTGGAGTCAGAAAATACATGTGCCGCGTACAAAACGACCCGACCCCAGTAACCCACCTCTTGGCTGGGGTTGGCTACCGCTAGAAGCGATCATGCCACATTTGGGCTCGTACCGTCCTGTAGCAGTACAAGTCCTATGTGGTGTTTTTTTTAATAACCCAGATTAATTAATTGGATATGTCTAAACTATGCAATCATGTCCTTCACGCCGCCTCCTATTTTGCTGTAATTATATCAATTATTTTTTTCAAGTTTTGGATTAAGCCATAATTTTTTCCAACACGTGCGTGCTCGTTTATGCCACCCGAGATTGTAGGTTCTGCGCATGCGCCAACATGTGACTGAGTTGTTTAATCGAATACGCCCGATGGGTACTTGAACCCGACTAACCTGGGTCGTATTCGATTAACACAACTCGGGTCACCCGAGTTGCAAGAATTTTAAATCGAACGCATGCGGTGTGCAAAACAAGCTGACCCTAGTAACACCGTCTTAGCTGGAGTTCACGCTGAGCGATGACCTCACATTTGTGGTGGTACCGTCCTGTGGTTTTTTTTAATGGTTTAAAATATATAACAAATTCAGATTAATAAAATGGAAATATAACTCAACTATGCAATCAACAAATATTTTAAATCCTATTTTGCTGTAGTTATATCGGTTATTTAAACAAAAAGGTTTTGAATTAAGCCACCATTTTCCCCACCCGGGGCGTGTTGGAGAGTGTTAGGTTATGCAACCCGAGTGTAAAGTCCTCGGCTGGCAGTACTTTTAGTTGTGTAGGTAGGCTAAGAGGAAATCACTACAGGCAAGGAAGGAAAGCAGATATAGAGTGAAAGTAGATCTAGACTCCCTTCTTTATTATATTCATAGCTTCAAGAATCAAAGCTGATCAAACTCTCCAATCAGCAACAGGCATTCTTATATCTACCAATGATATTCAAGAACCTTGTAACCAAGGCATGGTTATGTCTGGCTACAGTGCCCTGTTGTGTCTGGTGTGATCTGTAAATAACACTTGGGGAGGAGGGGGTATGTGCACAGAACTCCAAAGACATACCATTTACCATTATATAGACCATTTGTAATTTATTATAGAATAGTTCACACCACAATCAATGTCTTAAATATCGGGAAATTTTACACGAGGATGTAGAGTCTGCGCATGTGCCAAAAAGTGCTCGGGTGATCCGAGTTGATTAATCGAATACATCCTTGGAGAGCATTTGTCGGAGTTGAATTCCTGTCCCAGTGGCCTCTTGACACATTTCACGAGTGACTTGACTGTCACATGACTCGCACTTCAGAATGTTCTGGTGATCAAAACAGGTCATGCACATATGTTCTGGATAGAAATCAGTGGAGCAATCAATACTCCATTGAATTGATCAGCTCATGTTTTTCTCACTTTGCATGTGTGTCCAATGCTTTGTAAGCATTCAAAATAAATAAAACCCACAGAATCATAACCATAGAGCTATTATGTCATTGAAAACAAATTGTCTGTACTACTAATTGTGATTGTGTATTAATGCAATGTTTTTGTTTGTCACTTTGCGGTTGTAAAAATTACCTCAAAAGTAAATTCCTTGTTAAATAAACGCACTGGAGAACTTGTTTCTATATTTCTGTAGCTGATTTAACTAGTTCCATAGCCAAAATACAGCCATGTTTGAGGAAACGTGGTTTTGTCAGAAGTCAAACTGGCAGAGATGGTAATTTTGCCCGTTTACATGTTCAATGCTTCGAAAACTCTGAATGAAAAAATAAGCAAATATATAGGTGCCATAGAACCCTAGCCATAACTTTGCCAACCACCTGATCATCATGTATGAGAAATCTATGCTTTAAACATATTGAGTGTCTTTTTACATGATGGATTTCCTGCACATTGCCTGATTGGCAGAAGTAACCAGTACACATAGCTGATAGTGTTAATACGAGTAGCTGTGTGATGTATGATGGTTTTAAATCCTAATATATTGAATTCAATACTTTATTTCAGACTCAGTATTAAGGCAATTACATGAATTGGTCCATAGTAGGAATATGAAAATAAATGTGAATAACATACAAGTAATAGTATGAATACAACAATACGAACTGTTGTCAAAATATTGGTAGACCAGGTAGCAGTTGATCGCCCATGGCCTGTTTTGGGGGATCCGAACCCTGGTCGAGTTAAAAAATTGATATTTGTCGCTTCCTAGTCAGGCACTCGGCATTATTAGGATAGGGCAAGCACTGGTTGGCTGTGGCAGGATAATGTGACTGAGTGGGGTATCAATTATCATGTCATGGTGTTGGTGGCCTGAATTGCCAGTGGGGCAGCACTATTAAGTCGCCATGAGTGCGCACTGTCACAAGTCGGTACCCATCCTGATATGCCCTTATAATATATGTTGCTAGGACGTTAAACATACAAAACAAAATGTTGGTCTACATGCAGTAGTTTGTACCAATGCCTTCATATAGCCGAGATAAATCATCACTCCTATTTTCAAGTCCCTGAATTATAGCATTTTCTGACTTGTGAAGTCTAGTAATAAATTATACATATATATTAAGTTTTAACGCCCCCCCCCCCCCCAAAAAAAACCCCCATATATACACCGTAGGGTTGCATGTCTATAGCCGTGTTCACACGGGCAAAATGTGAAGCGAATTAGACAAGTCGAATTAGCGGCCCGTTCACACGGGCAGTACTTGGGCCGGAAATCGATATCTGCGCATGAGCAAGTCCAGTGTGACCAGCGCCATTTTTCGGTTAGTCGACGTCGCCACGAGAGAGTGGGTTCGACCTAGATATGTATGTACTGAATCGTGTTGGTTTGGAACGGTCAAAACTTCTGCTGGGCAGTGAAAACCCAAAAATAAATCATGAAAAAGATATCTGTGCACCTCTAGCAGGTTCATAGACCAAATTATATAATATGTGCTTTTGATCGACCGGAAAGTCAACAAACTAAGGTGTCGACTGCGCATGCGTGTGAGGTGCATAATCCGCATGAGTGCGTCCACACGGACAAAATAAATCGCTTCACAGAAATCGAATCACGTAAACCACTTCGAGAGGTGGTTTACAGTATCCGCATCACGCGAATCGATTCAGCCCTAATTCGACTCAGACGCCCGTTCACACGGGAAATGTGCGTCGAATTAGGCAAGTCGCTTTCTACGAATCAATTTACATTGCCCGTGTGAACACGGCTTATGAAGGACTTGGGGGGGGGAGGGGGAGGGCGGTGCCCTTTCGGTGATAAACAAGTTGATAAAGTATGAGGCTGGTTAAATCCGGTTTCAGCCCAGCGTGCCGAGATCGTCAGTTTATCCTGAACCCTTGCACCATTCAATGCCGCGGCCATATTGAGACCAGACCGATGCCAGTAACTCCTCGGCGAGGAGCCGCTCTACAAGGCACCCATGCACCATCACCACATCCCTAAAGGCCCTGTCACACTTTACCGGATTGCGGAAATGGATTGAAACAGGACAAAGTCTGTTGATATCCGGCAACGTCTGGTTTGTGTCTGTTGCATATCCATTGATATCCGGACCGATCTGTTACAAGTTTTGAGCATGCACAAAACTTGTAACGGATTACGCCAGACTGATCTATGCAGTTATTATCCATTCCTGTCCATTACACACGTCCAGTTATTATCCATTCCTTTCCATTACACATCTGTTGCCGTTCGTTATAGCTCTTTTTGTATACTGAATTGTCCGTTGATCATTAGATACATTATCGTCCGTAACCGTGTGTTACATAATCGAAACATTTCAAGTCCGAATCACACCGGTGTGGCAGGAAATCGCCAACCCCTGGAAATTGCACACTCCTGTGTTTGTGATTTCCTAGGAAATAACAACAACCCCCCCCCCCCTCTGGAAATACCACCCATGTAATATTCAATTAACACACTAGTAAATAATGAGATATTTGGTGCATGCGCAATAAGAATTTGGAATATTTTATGGTTCTATTTACTGTATGCAGTGACTGAAGTTGGAACTAAAGAGGCCATTTTGCTAACGACATTCTTTAAGGGGCTGTCACATTAGGGTTTTTTGCGGGAGTGTACGGCGGCGTAAGCGTGTTATATCATATACGTCGGCATACGCCATCATGTGCCGTTGTACGCCGGCATACGCTGTCTCATGTCCGTTTGTCCAAATTTTTTTGTGTATGCTAAAAAAATCTCGACCTACGGGAGCGTATGGTTCATACGCTCCTCATATGCTACTCATATGCCGGTGTACGCTCCTCGTACGCCGGTGTATGCTCCTCGTACGCTAGGGGTACGCCGGCGTAGGTTACGCATATGCTCAACTTGCGTCACCGGCGTATCTCTAGCGTATGTAGCGTACGCATAACCTACATGTTATGTATTCGAGCGTACTCCTAGCGTATGCGCAGCGTATTCAAAGCGTATGCCATAGGTCTCGACATCGATCTGAGCCGGGTTAATGGACATGTTTGGACCGTCCTACATGTTTGCACAGTCCCATTTCTTCCATATATCATACATGGAGACTGCTTCCTAACAGGTAGTCGCTTTTGATAGTGGTTGGAGCACATGTTTGGACCGTCCTACTCTGGATGCCACACAAATATTTAACACTAATTATTCAGTTTAAGCATAGGTTCCGCTTAGGTTACGCATACGCTACTCGTACGCGCCACATGCCAATCAAAACTGTAAAAAAAATGTCACAGTACGCTCTCATATGCTCCACGTATGCTACTCATAGGTTACGCATACGCTCAAAAACACCCGAGAGGTCACAAAGGTCACGATATGTCGTCCCACTCAGTTTTTTCCCATTTTAGACGTAGGTTTTGAATACGCTCCCGCCATACGCTGTAATGTGACAGAGCCTTTCCATTGCCGATCCTGAAACTGAGTCATAATACCAGGATATTGCTGCACCTCTTTACCTACCCTGGTCCCCTGGTGGCCACCTAGTGGAAAACATGGGTACTGGAACCTGTGAAAGTACAACGTCTGAACACTTTGACTTCTCGATACTGACTGGTTTATTCACGGCCTAGGGCTCGCTGAACCCACCAGCTAAACTTTCCATGACATCATCTCATTTGCATAATCCTTTGTCCAAACCTCTGCATCTCGTTAACATATATCAGCCACATGCCTATACGTCTATTACGCATAAATCACAGAACCCAACTACTCTTTACCTGGCCTTTAGAATGGCCACAGTGGCGACCTCTGTGAATAAAGGCCCCTCTTCAGCACATGGGCGGTCATAATTATGAACTGGACTATCGCAAAGATGTTTTCATTAGGATAAAGACTGCCAAATATGGGGGGATTTGCGATTTCCTAGGAAATCGCAAACCCCCATGCCCATATATGGAATGGGGGTTTGCGATTTCCTAGGAAATCACAAGTGAGGGTTTGCGATTTCCTGCTACACCGGATTAGAACTCAATCCGGTAAAGTGTGACAGGGCCTTAAGCCACCACTACCCACACATATACCCCCAATAGCTACACCCCCATTATACATACATATCCACCCCCCTAGCATACCAAAACCCTCCCCCCCCCCCCCCCCCCCCCTGCACACCATGTTGCAGCCATGTTCACTGCCCGATGCCTCGTTCTGAAGCCTAAGTAGGTCACCCGTGAATAGCGCTGTCCCCCCTCCCTCTTGCTTTAAAATCTAACTCACATTAAGCACTGGACAGGCATCCCCGATGAAAAAAAATGAAAAACAGCTCGTTAAGTTTCACTGCATTCAGTAAATTTACCGGTTGTTCAAAAATGTATTCCCTCTAATTTGTTCCCCCGGCCTGGTATAGAGAAATGTTATTTGAAACTAACCGGCACATTTCTTTACTGTGTTTATTATTTTGTGAGTTTAGATCTTATTAAAATGATCAGTTCAAGTGAAGTATTGATTCACTAATTTTGACAAATCAGCATCAGTCGGCTCATTTTGCCAACCAGACCATTGTCCTGTCAGTCATGTGACAGTGACGTCACTGGTCCACGTGTCTATACCGCGCCTCTTTAAATCTGATCATTAAAGTGCCAGTCACACTATGACATGCGACCACTTTGCACCAAAGAATCCGCAGTCACCTGCCACCTCCTTGTGACCAAAGCAATGGTTGCAGACCTCCTTGCAACCATAATGGTCGCAAGCTTTTTGGTGTAGTAGCTGAAACCTCTTTTCTAACAAAATGGTTACAAGGAGGTCAGGGACCACCGAGGACCACTTTCCAATGAGTCACTTAATTGCGACCCCCCCCCCCTTTTTTGTGGTTGCAAAGTGGTCGCAAGAAGTGGCGTGACTGATATTAGAAGTTGGTTGATGGAAACGACAATTGACACCATCTATATAATAATAAATATCCCAAATGTGTAGTTGGTCGAATGACGTCATACGAGATATGAAACCAAACTCACAAGGCACGCTGCTTGTATGTTCTCAGTAAGACCATTTTCCAAACACCAATATTAAAGGTCAGGTGATAATTCAAAAACTTGACACAGGGATTTACTTTTTGGGCCAATAGATTTATTAATCATTCTTAATCAATTTCACAGTAGCCATTGATATATATATATCACTAGTTAACAATGTCCAAGCGTGGTCGATCAGAACATATGACCTAAGAGCTTGATACTCTAACTCTAACTTCCGTGATAGTACAATCCAGAAGATTTGAATATATGCCTGTCTAATCAATTACTTATTTGCAGGGTATGATGGTTAGATAAGTACTCTACTCACATTACATTTAAATTTAGTCATATATTAATAATATGTTGAAGTTGAAGATAGGAGACAGCAGCTACGGGCAGATCACGGTCATACAATCGAGCACATCAGACACACTTCACACCTACTGACTCACACTTGTCAGACATAACAGAACATGGACCATCTAACTCTCAGCCAAATTGGGACAGGAGAGTGGATGGTCCTTTTGTGATTAATTGTTTATTTACATAATTAAAAATGCTATTTGATTTCCAGCATCCTAATTGTTTTAAACAGTCCAACGACACTCCTATACGCGCATACTCTTGTGCTGCTCCACGTCTCAAGCTATGAGTTGTCACCATTGGCCACCACGGTAACTTGGCTCCCTTCAGAATCAGGCGTATACATTTGATAAACATTTGATTAGTTAACAGGTCCCCGTTTGCGAGTGCAAATGCTGGGGAATCCTGATGCCACTGTGTACTCTGGCAGTATTCAGTCCACGCTCTTACAGGGCAGAAGATGGAGTGTGGTATCTTGTGTAGCCTGACATGGTAGCTTTCGTCCGGCTTGCATACTGTCTTTGTGCCACGGATGTGCACCAGCAGGTATAATTTATGTGCCACGATGTCTCCGCCCAATAATGTATGACCGCCATCGCCCAGCATCTCGGAATAAAACAAATTAGACTGTCTTAATAAGCATGTATAGCCAATTAACAAAGCAGCAATAAAGACAAGACCATATGTTCCCATTTGTCTACACTTTAATATTATTAGTTTGATATGTTTTATTTTTTACGGATATGCTCTGTTTACAATATTACATTTTAATTGACAAACACCTTTTTTAAGAACTGACTCTGCATAACAATCGAATACATCCCACCTCCCCCCTACTAACTTACCCATGATTTTGCCCCACACAGATAGTTTTTTATTGCACCTTCTGTCCTCAATCTGTCATTCAAGTGTAAAGTATATAACATTACCGATTTTAGTTTAGGGTTCTTGGGGTTAACCTTTCTATTTTGGCAAAACTTCAAGTATTCCTCAAAATGCACCCTTTTGTTCCTCCACGTTCCTTGTGTTAATCCTGCTCTGAAAAATATGCCCAGCCTGCTAACTAATGCATACTCATAATCTGTGAGAGAAGAACGGCAAAGAAATAAATCAGAACGAGGAGTGAATCATAAATACATATCAAACACATTTTCGTCATGAACAGCACTTACTTTAGTTAAATGACGATCAATACATAATTTATCAGCCAAAATATGAGCCTGTTCATCGAAAAACAACCTACTGAGTGCATCAGCTAGGTCCTTACCTGGTTTGTGTAATACTTGTACCTCGCAGCATCTGTGGGCCGCGAACCGCCAGATCTCCCTGGCACAAGCACACAACACAGGGTCTTTCCCAGCACCAGTAGATAACATTATCAGTGTAAATGATAATACCGAATTCTTCAGGCTTGGGAGGGCACAATACCTTCAATGCAACCACCAAATTAATTGCGATATATGGAGTTTTTTGTCACTCAAAAAATCAGAAGAGTACAATTCTGAGAAGAAATGTGTGCTACTGAAACCACTGCCTCTAAGCAAAGATGAATCACATTCAATGATCCATTTCTTCTGAGGGTACGGCCGCAGCAACACCAATCCATTACTCCCTTCCGCGTACCATAGGAACCATGCAACATCCCTGACTAACTCTTGAGTAACTACTGATTTCCCTATAAACCGGCAATCCTGTAAAAAAATTAAAATCCTATTCATGAAAGTCATAGACTGCACTACGCATTTTGAAATGAACTGAAGTCTACCCACTGACCTTTGGACATGTTTGCGAGTCACTTTGAGGCCTATTTTCCATTTCTTAATTCTATTAATATGTGTAAAAGCTTCTTCTGCGGCATCTTTAACACCATACATTCGGAATCTAACTGATAACACAACCACTGCATAAACATTTTGGGAGGGGTACATTTTTTTATCGAAAACTCCAGACCAAGCAATTTTGTGAGTTCTAAAATGGAATTATAGCCCCGAAGTGCCTCTTCAAACGTACTCTCCACCCCAACAAAATCATCTAAATAGCACGCCACAAAAAAGACTTTTTCCACATTAAGTGCACCACAGCTGACTTGGTCCTGGGACACGCCATACATGAAGTTCTACAGCCGAAAGGCGGTGCAATATCAACATAATATTTATCTTTAACTTTAATGCCGAAAAGCGGGACACTTAAAGAACACGTCCGTAGCTGCCTATATGCCCTAGCTAAATCAATGGACCACATAAAACAACCATTACCTAACTGAGTGACCTGCTTGGCTAATGTCATGATAGTTGGCAAATTAAAAGAAAACCTCTCACCTTGTTAAAAACCCTTCACTATCCCCGCATTAACGCTACGCCCCCTCGGAAAACTAAGGTCCACAATTATCCTACGTTCCTTGGTATTTTTCTTTGGGCGGGTCATAATGGGACTGACCTGTTCCCATGGAGAAAACGGCGCAGTATCAAATGGACCCAACAGTGCCCCATGGGTAGTTTCAGTAGCAACATAAGTGTCTAACCAAAGCAAATCTTCTTCATGACAACAGTGATTAACTTCAGTGGAAAGAGGGCACTCAGTACCAGTAAAATTCGCAGGCCAACCAAATTCTAGGTAGTCGACCACCGCATAATCGTGAAAACCAATTAGCAACTCTCGCCAAATATTAATATTCAGGGCAGATGGAATAGGTATTCTAGAGCACAAATAATTAGGTAACCCTGTCACTCTCACTGCATTATATATTACCTGATAAGACTGGCCGATGTCCATCAATGTAAACCATGTAGGCCAAAATTTCATCAGCACATGCTTATACTGCAACGGCGACAGAATTGCCCCTTATTATCATAGTTACCTGGCAATAGAACACCGGGGATCACACTATAGTGTGGTATGTAATGTAAGGACAACAGCTCCCATAGGATGTTTGTGCTAAAATTGATTTTTTTGCAGTTCTGGCTGTAATAGGGTTCAGGCTTACAGAAAATGATGGGGTCCAAATTTTCAGACCCCTCCCCCCTTTGTGGGGGGTCAGTTCCATTTTAAGACCCCCAGCAACTGGCCATTCACCTATCTCCGGAAGTTATTGACCGATTTTCATACTTGAAGTGTCAATTTGTAGGTTTTCAGGTATGCTGAGTTGATTTATGATGCTTACAAAGCAACCGGAAGTTTCCTTCTTGCACTTCCGGTCAGTATATAGGATCTCGCTCCATATCCTCACCATGTATGATCAGATTTTCACAATTTGGGAAACTTTTGTGAAGAACTCTGAGCTGATTCACTGCAAAGTTCCTCTGGGAGAGTTATTGAAGTATTTGCTGGCAAAACTGTCAAATCCGACATAGAAATTCCGAAGAATCAGTACGCTATTCATCGATGTCCATATCTGGAGTATCATCCCGAATAGTATTTGCACAGTCACCGCCATAGCATTTACAGAGTGGAGTGCAGGGCAGGCCATTCTTCAAGCAGCTACACCTAATTCCCCTGCACCCTGCTTTGCAGCCACATTTGACGAGTTCAACTATAGCCCGTGGGGCAGGCAAGGCAAGACATCTCACTGGAACATACACCTCTTTCTCCAATTTCCATCCATTTTCTTCAATTGGAGAAAGGGCCGGACAATTATCTGGGTATGATTTGTCCCGCATTGTGATGTAGTTTGCGCGGATGATATGTGGAAGCAATGCAGCACGAGTTGGTGGAAGCATCTCGCTTTCCAAGTTCTTTGACCGGAACAACTCCCACCTGAGTGATGGTAGGGTTGTTGGACCTTTTGAACTGTAGACGCGACACACGAAAGTCTCCAATGCCATCACCTGTGTGGGAAGCTTGCCATCGTTCATCTCATCAGGAAAGGAAATACATCCTAATGCCTTGAAGCAGTCAATAGCTTGTATGCTTTGCCACCAAAGATCCCACGAAGAGCTTCTGATGTGTATGCAGCACTTTCAATGGCACATATATCCAGGCCACTGCCATCGACTGTTTTACCAAGAGCATGCAAAGTTGCAAATGCAATGTGGAGAGCTCCTGCTCTCAAGATCCAATTGGTGTTCCCAACTGACTGTTGAATCTTCAACGCACGTGAGTATAGGTCAAGGTCAAGTGTTATCAAAGTTTTCCTCTGTGGACCAACGACAGTGGCAGAGATTCCCTGGGTTAACCAAAGAACAGTGTAAAGAGTCCCATAATCCGTGGGCGAGGTCTTGAATAATGGAGCAATCACCTCTACATTTGTGCGTGTTGGGCTCTCATAGGACTGGGATAACAGCAGAGATTTGGTAGCAGCCCAAGTTGGCATCACATCTTTCTTTACCAATTTCTCTGGTTGGTGTATATGTTCTTTGACTGAGAGTATAGTGTCGTCTGGAGCACTGTCATTACGATACTCTTCCTGATTTGATTGAACATTACAGCCCTGGGTTGTGGCCATCTCCATGTTTTCCTCAGTTCCAAGGTAGTTTGCAAGTGCCCAGGTGTGAGTGAAATCTTTGGAAAGTATATTCTTCCACTTTCCCATTTCGTAGACCTCAAATCTCAATGGGGTTGTTTTGATGATTGAGTCTTGCACCATGTTCACTTCAAAGGCCAGATGTGTCTGTGAAACAAGCTTTTCTGGTATTTCAAGTTGTCGGTTCATCTTCATCTTGCTGGACCATAACAATCACTGTTCCATGGAAGGTTCCTTGCCCAGTCGGTGTGTCTTCCAAGAGATCAATATTATCTATCGCAAACCATGTGCTCAGACCCTTCTTGGCAAAGTCTGGAAGACAAAATCCACCAGCTTCCTTCATTCGCTGGAGAACACACTGCTCAACTCGTTTCTCTAAGTCAATGATCTTCAGGTAGTCACTTCCAACATAGACAGCTGAGAGGTTCTCGATGATATTCTTGTCGCGCACTCTAGAGTGAACAGCCAGGGGAAGACCGATCGAGAGAGGGGTTTGGACCGTTTGTCAGAATGCACTGTTTTTCTTCGGCTGGTGTTTTACCTGGCGATCAGTCTGAGTATTCTGAACTAGAAATTGGCTTGTGACGTCGACAGTTTTGTCCACCTCCTGGTCCCGTATTCCAGACACTTTGATGACGTCACTACCAAAGAGCAGGTGGCTCAAGAAAAACTGTAGTAAAGACGGATTTTCAAAATTTCTGAAGTTTCCTGTGAAAGACCAACTACATTGTTGCATCATCTCTTCTCGCAGAAGTTTGGCGACCGTCCTGAGGTGAAAAAGTTGGTCACCTCAGGACAGTCGCCAAACTTACTGAGATCCATGGCCTTGCTGACAGCAGTGGGGAGAACAAGATTGTCAGGCTCATTTCGTCTCAGTGAGGCGACAAACTTAAGATCTGGAAGACGCTCGCTGATGAGTCTTTCGAGGTATTTCCGATAGTTCTCACTCTCGTTAATATCTATGCGGTACCTTTTCAGAATTGACAAGTATTCATCATTGACCTCAGCCATGCTCAATGTAATATCATCGTCACTAAGGGTGTTCTAAATAGCGAGGAGCAATTGTTCATCACATAGTGAGAGAATGAGCGATACATTACTGCGATCCATCTTCGATGATATTCTCTGCAGAGCGCAAACATGTCCAATGATAGTGCTTTTCAAGAGCTGATGCGTCACCAGGTCAGCTACACAAACTCTGACCTGGTCATCCGGGGTTTGCTGCTTCATCTCAAGGAGTGTTTTACCCATTGTATCAGTAAGAACACAGTGCAGTGACTCTGAGTCAGTCTTGGGGCAAAAGTCACAGGTGGAGAACATACACACTTCTTCCTTTGGGACAGTCTTTGACCGCTTTGGCCGTACTGATCCGTCAGCACTTGAAGGTCGCCCTCGTCCTCGTGGAGCACAAATAGGTGAATCGGTTTGGGGTCGCTTACTAAGGCGTTCAATCTTAGTCTTGTTGACGATAGGTTTCCGACATTCACTATGATATCGAACAGATTTGAGGTCTTCTTCATTCAAGCCGGACAACTGATTCAATAGTTTATGAATGTCACCAAGAGACACTTCTCCTGGCACCATCGTAAAAGTTCATCTGTCATGGCTGGATTGTTCACCAATCACCTGTTTGATTTGGCACATTCTTTACAAATCACGCAAACGTTATCCTCCCCTGCAGACATATCGGTCGTATGTGATTTACTGATCTTGTTAATAATGCTGGCAAAGAGTATTTCCGACAAGGCTCAAAACTGTTTGAGAAACATAAATGAAATCATGCTGATGACAATCATTTATATGGTCCATTTTAATTGGAGTATCTGGAATACAAATTTAACGTTCTGGAAGATCTGTAGTGAAGTCTATCACCAAGCTACAGACCTGAAAGAAAAAATAGCATCATTAGTTTCGGTGTTCGGAGACCCTATATGATGAACCCAGAGTCAGCAAAAATACTTTCTGCTGCTTTTGAAGTGCCCACAATCAACCGTAAGTCCCGCCTGCCTCGCAGTAGCACCCTCACCAAAGACCTCCTCACCCTGGAAAGAGTCCAATACCAGGCAGCGCGACTCATCACCCGAGCTCGCAGGACAACCAGGGTTGAGATCCTCCTCCTTGAGGCCAACCTCCCACCACTCCACCTACGCGGACAACAGCTGCTGGCAAACCACCTCTGCCAAGCCCTGTCCACAGGCCACTCCACCTTCTACCGCAGCGCAGCCTCCTGCCTACAAAACGGCCCAGGACGGCGCCTCGGCCTCTCCTTGGGTGCGAAAACGGCCATCCGCACCCTGAAAGAAACCCACGGGCTGGCACTCGCTGATGTCCCTGACCTCCGGGCGAGACCCCCCTGGTACTCCGTACCCGTTGAGGTCAGACTCACCAGACTCTCCCAAAACTAAGAAATCGGATCATACATGATGAGGATACTTGCCGGTGTCCATCCTGAAGGCACATGAGTCCGAGTCAAACCCTAAGTTGTCAACCGGAAGTGAAAACCTACACTTCCGGTTGCTTTGTAAGTGTCATAAATCAACTCAGCATACCTGAAAACCTACAAATCGACACTTCAAGTTGAAAATCGGTCAATAACTTCCGGTGATAGGTGAATGGCCAGTTGCGGGGGGTCTCAAAATGGAAACGACCCCCCACGAAGGGGGGAGGGGTCTGAAAATTTGGACCCCATCATTTTGTGTTAGCCTGAACCCTATTGAAGCCAGAACTGCAAAAAAAATCAATTTTAGCACAAAAATCCTACGGGAATACGTATCATACTGCACTACTAGTTGACCCACAACTTATCAAATCAGAACAATTACCGCTGTCATCCTCTAACCGATCAACGATATCGTAAAAAAAATGTATCACCAACGAAAACATCATCGGACAAGTCTCTACTGCAACTATAGTGACGGTCAACAGGGTGGGGAGATGTACCTCCACATAATAACCACAGTCAAATTGTGAACTAGTAACAGGGCAAGCATGTGCCATCAATGAGTGCTGTGTAGCAGTACATCGGGTGCAGTCGACAGGCGGACTGTGCACATGGTTGATAGCAGGACCAACAAATGTCAAAGATGCGGAGGGTAGATTCAACCTCAGAGGCATAGATGAAGGAGCACAAGGGCTCGGTGAGACGACAGGCGACTCAAGTTCACGGGCCGACAGTTGCAAAGCATGGCCATTGACATCAGAAGGTAATAAGTTGTTGACAGGTAATGCCGACCGCGAATTGTGGTCAATGGAATTGTCACCATGACAACCAATGGATGCTGACCCGGTCACCGCGTTGTCGACAGCAATAGGTGCACCAGGCGACGGTGCAGATATACATTCAAGTTTTTTACCAACTGACCTCCCCGGCACAAACGATGTCATTGTACTATTCCGTAAAGCAACATTAAACCATGTATGTTTACCCTGCACACTCTGGCTGTTCCCACGACGAGTAACAACCCCACTAACGTCATCAATATGTAAATTGACACCCACCACTTTATCACTAAATCGACGTTCAGCAGGGGAGGCACCCAGCTGATGAACAACAGGAATAAATTTATCCAAACACGACATCGACGTAGCACCAGATACACTGTCACTAACCGTCTTTATGCAGCAGGTGACCGGGCCAGCAGGGTCGACCGCGCGACCAGCAGAAAATTGTTCATCGTCATCAACGGCAGGCAGCAGGCAGTGAACGCCCGGGCACAAGGAAAGCACTGAAGCATCGTAGATACCGGCCCCAGGCCAACCGAGATCTAAAAATTCTTTGAAGCAGAACCAGCGGCAGTATCAGAGCCTCTCACATCATGAGCACGGAGTTTACTTTTGCAATCAATCTCCTTATGATAATGGTTACGCTTAACATTATACGCACACCACGTACACACATGAATATACCTGTCAGCACCTAGGCCATGATTAGATGCAAAACCATAGTCCTTACCCCTATTCCAAATGGTACATACACGGCCATCAACATTCCTATTAAACTTAGTCCCTACACTGTCTTTTACTGCCCGCACAACACCACTAGGCAAACGACGGCCTAACCCACTCTCGTCATGATGAATGTCCTGTATCAGACTAGTATCATTCCAACCATTGGGGAGCGGTTTGTCTGCAATCATGTTGAACACTCGCTCAGAGTATGCAAGGCAAGTTTCCCAAGTGTAATTCTGAGCCATGTCCAGCAGCGAATCAACATGTTCCTCCACACGGGGTACACAGTCTGCAGAGATATCACCATGACGAATCATGCGGCGAATCACCGCCAAATACTCGAACCAGGTCGCCTGACCCTGCGACACTTTCCCCTTACATTCACCCCGTATGACATAACGATAAGGAAGCTTACCCTTACCTGCTACTTTTCGGGCCTTAGCCCCCGCAACCCTCATCAAGTCTCTCATAAGGTCCTCATCAGAATCAGATGCGTCTCCAACGCAACATTCCAAAGTCAACCGCCGACCGGCAACTTCAGATCGTAATAAACCACTAACCGAGCTAGCTACATCATCACTATCTGGCCGATATACTCATAATACTGGCGTACGCGGACTGTTGGCACAACCGATACACGATCTAGCCGGCGTAGCTGGTCAGCGCCATTTGTGTATACCTGACTCGGCCGGGCCGCTCCTTGACGACACATCAGGTGTGGCCGTCTCAGCTGCCACAAGGCTGATTTGCCAAATGTCGTTTCTGCGCATGCGCGGATTCGAGTGACGAATAACCTGCAGACTCGGGTCGAATAACCGAATAAGCTTCTGCACGCTCGGGGTGGAAAAAATGGTGGCTTAATCTAAAACCTAATTATTTGTTTTAATAACAAATATAAGTACAGCAAAATAGGATCGTTTTGCACACGGAACGTGTTTTTGTCGACCCACTCGCGGTGTTCGATTTGAAATTCTGACGACTCGGATGACCCGAGTCGCCAGGGTCGTGTTAATCGATTACGGCCTTTGAGATCCGCGCATGCGCAGAAACGACATTTGGCAAATCAGCCTTGTGGCAGCTGAGACGGCCACACCGGCATGCCTAATTCATGCACCGATAACAGCGATTCAGACACATTGGACTCTAAAGACGTAATTCTAGCTAATAACGGATCAATAACAGCAGACAGTTTTACATCAAGAAGGTGGGACAAATCCTCCTGCGACACCCCTTTTGACAAACCACTCACCGTCGACGGCACACACCCAGATGAAGAAGCAAGCAGTCGATCAGCCGTCGACGGCGAGCCCGATTTATGCCTCGCAGCTCCGCACACAGGGGACAGAACATGACGACCACCAGAGGCAAGCAGCTGCCTGGAGAACCTGCCACTGCCAGTGGACCAAGGTTTACCGCACTTAGGCATGGTGTCGAAGCAAGACACAGAGACAGTAGGCTGAACAACCAATGGTAGACAGAACACTGGCACTGTAAAATTATGTAGCAGACAAGACAAGCAGGTCGTTGCAGCTCGGTGATACGGCAAGGAATGATTCAATGGGTGTAGGGAGACCGGAAATCAACTCGCCCGAGTTACCGAATGCTATGCTACAACGGTATCCAGGTTGGCATTACTATGGGGCCCAACATCAAGGTTTTGAATTACGCATGTTACCGACAACATGTACAATGAACCAATCCCTTCGTAGTCACGCATACCACAATTTGATATAACTGGTAGTTTTTTCTTTTATTTAAAAAAAGAACCATTTGGTTTGGATATAATCTTTACAGGGGCATCTGGAGTCAAGTCACATATGGTTGAATGAGTTGAACGCCTGTTTCCAGTGTGGCAAGTCATGGGATCCGAACCCATGGGTCGAAACTGACAAAATCAATTAAGTTAATTAAAGTTGCATAGTCCGATGGTTTTGAGTTTGTCATTTTTCTTAGATAAATATATTAGATTGATTGCTATTGTCTACTTCTAGCTTACTTTAGTTTGAAGTAACTTTATTTTAAATAGTTAACCTTTGAGATATTTCAAGTGCAAACACATTAAATTACTTTTGGCAAGCACACCAAAACTGACACCATAGGCTTCTCCAGTAACCTGCTCTAAGTCTAACTTGGTATTCATGTCTATGCAGAAATATGTTTAATAAGTGCACCAGGGTCTAAATTAGATCTGTATAATCAATTCTAGATAATTGCTTTGGTTTTGAAATTGGGATGCGTCATCGGACTATGCAGCTTTAAAAATTCACACTCACTGTCTAACCCGGCACTGCAAAGCGCATATATCACTATTAATAGTCGAATGAACAAGACAAATTGTCTGAGATTGAAATATATGGATATATAACGCTGTCGTTATTAGGGTTGGTTTAGCAATAATTATCCTCATCCATGAAATAATTTAGATTCGATATTTCAGACTTTATCCCTCAAACACAGAGAAGCAGAGGCCCAGGCATATATTTTACAACCGGTATAAGCTTATGCATTTTCAGGACGGAAAAATCCCATGATGATATATATGACGTGGCATCCCTTGTCAGTAATTGTAATATTGCATTATTCCTAATTAATTAAGCACACGCATGTCAGTCCACGCATCCACCATTCTGCCCCGGGCGTCATGGAGACCTATGCGAAGCCGATACTTTCAAATTACTTTTGCAACGTTTGTCATGGTCAGTAATTATGACCCACATTATTTTGCAATAATGTGCTAAATATATTGATCAAATACTTATCGATCATAGCCCACTACTTTTGGGGTGAATAATTTATTAAAGACGAACCAGGAGCTTCCTGTGGCCACCATCCCTTGTCCACCCCCCACCCCCCCACCGTTCCCTCTCAATTTCTCATTTCTCAAATGTATGCCAATATAGTTAAAGCACTGCATTCTAGAACCACTACCTCTACAACTTATTTATAGTACCTATATATATTTGACATATATTATGTAGCGATAGATGTGATTATTCGGTTTTAGGGGTGTAAGCCGTGGCACTACTGCCATGCTATTATCTTGATCATAAATCGGGTGAGAATAGAAGCCTGCAGAGGAAGTATTTACTAGATTTAATCTTCATTTGAAGCATATTTATTCAAAGGTTACTAACTGCAATAATGTATACATGAACAGTCGGAATGTATAACAGAGACAATAAAGAGACGGAGCTGGTTGAAGAGGAGTTTATATCTTCTGGCAGGAGATACCATACATGTAATAATCGGGTGAGAATAGAAGCCTGCAGAGGAAGTATTTACTAGATTTAATCTTCATTTGAAGCATATTTATTCAAAGGTTACTAACTGCAATGATGTATACATGAACAGTCGGAATGTATAACAGAGACAATAAAGAGACGGAGCTGGTTGAAGAGGAGTTTATATCTTCTGGCAGGAGATACCATACATGTACTAATAGTCTACACAGTTTGGAGTTGGGCTTCGTGCTTATGGTGCCAGCGGGGACATCAGGAACTGCACTGAGCCAACATGCATATTGCTCAGTTAGGGGATAATGTGAGTTGGTCTTCTCTGTTTATATTACCATAATTCATTATATAATATATATATATATTGTGTATGTGTGTGTTGCCCCGTTGACAAAATGCCTAACTAAACCAATTAAATTGTGAGCCAATTTATACCATAATCACAATTTTAGAATGAAACGATCTGCTTGCCATAGTCATGCATTTTGAATCAGGACCCACGAGGTCCCAGCCGGGCCGCCTCAGTCTTTTGTTAGCAGACCCGAGACATCAACATGGCGCAGGTGGCTAAGGTGGCCATCGCCGCCACGGCGCTGGCGTGTCTGTTCGCGCTCATCTTTGTGATCTACCTCTACACGGGAAACAGGGAGTCGCAGACCTTCGTCAAGGAGGGCGTCAAGATCGAGCGGATCAAGATACCCAAGAACTGTGGCTTCATCGCCGGCAACGGCGACCGGATGTCGGTGCAGTGTAAGTGGTGGATATTGTGAAGACGCGGTGAAGGAGACGTGGGAGGGGGTTCCGCATCGCTGCACATTGTAGTTCTGCGGACAACCCCAGGCAGATGTGCTTCATATTGCTGGTGGTGGTTGGCACGGTGTGACTTGTAATCTAAAATGTGATAAGGAGATTTCCATTAAAGCTGCATAGTCCGATGAAATATCAAATTTTCAAATCCAAACCAATTATCTAGATTTGATTTGACATACCTAACTTAGATACTGATGCACTTATTAAGCATTTGTTTCTGTGTAGAAGGCAACACTGATTCAATTTAACAGAACCTGTTACTGCAGAAGTCTATGGTGCCAGAGTTTTGGCAAGCTTGCCAAAAGTCATTTTCCATGATTGCACTCAAAATATCTAAAAAGTGTACCATTTAAAATAAAAGTAACTTTAAACTAATATAAAGTAGATACTAGTGATTGATCTAATATATTTATCTCAGAAAAAATACAGAAATTCAAAAGCATCGGCCTACGCAACATTAACTAGCTGTCGGCATTCCATCACATGACCTAATATCACACTTTTGTTTCTAACCTTCTTTCGATATTGATAATGGAGTAATGATTTTGAGAGGACATCAGAGAAACTAGTTTCCCGAACAGCTGTGTTCCACTGGGTAATATTTTTAAAGTGAAATTCACGGGGTTATTTAACGACCGTTTCTGAAGTTAATTGCCACGCTTATTGTAAACCAGTGCCTGCTACACGCGTTAAAACCCCTTAAGTAACCCCGCTGGGCATTTACACAGCCCACCCAGGCAGCAATTAGGTCAATCACAACATGTAGGGAGAGGGGGCGTGTCTGGTCACGAGCTGAGTCAGGGCGTGTCCGTGTGAGGGTGTGTGTGTGGAGGTGTGCGCGCAGGGGAGGCTGGGAGAAGGTCATCGCGGCAGGCACGATGCGCATAACTAATGTGTCAGTCTCATTTTAAAGCCCCGTTCACACGGCACAACTTTATGCCGATTTAGATGAAGCGAAATAGATGAAGCAAATTAGTGTCGTCTCCACACATGCGGTACTTTTAGCCGGAAATCGATATCTGCGCATAAGCAAGTCCAGACTAACCAGCGCCAGTTTGGGTTCATCGAAGTCGCCACGAGAGAGTGTGGGTTCGATTTTAAATTTGCTGGAAAGTCAACAAACTCAGGTCTCGACTGTGACATCCTTAATCCGCTTCATCTAAACCGCTACCGTCCACACATGCCACTTACACCGATTTAAGCTAAATCGCTTCATCTATACTACCTCGCTAGGTGGTTTACTTGAAGCGAACTAGATGAATCGATTCAGCCCTAAATCGCTTTAGGGTAGCATTCACACGGCGAATGTGAAGCGAACTAGACAAGTCGATTCATATGAATCGAATTAACTGCCCAGTGTGAACGGGGCTTAAGATGGATGCCCTGGGATGCTATGGGGCCTACTGTTCAATATTCTCATGTTTACAGAATAGCCTACAGCCGTTGGCGTATAGACATGCACTTGCATCCATGCAATGCATTTCTGCCATATTAAACCACACAAGGAATAGAATATGTAATTGTAAAGGACAATCGTTTGGTGAGATGTGTGGAATCGTCACGTTCAAGATTGTTGGATTAATCAAAATAAATCTATTTCTATATTAAATTATTTCCATCATGAGAGATGACGTTTAAGAACGTCGTCATTAAAATGCGTTTTTGGTGTGTTTATAATTACATGCAAGGTACTGCTACCATAAAAGACGATGGATGAGATGCCAGAATAATATTATGCAGTTGTTTGAAATGTAGGGCTACTATATATGCTCCATATACCAGTTGCAACGCTGTAGCGTCTCCTTTTAAAGTAAGCTGAATCATTTATATAGATCCTAGTTGAGTAGTATTAAGTAGTATTAAATTGAATTGGATTTAATAAGAAAGGGAGTATAGTTGATGTATTATAGACTTCGAGTGGCGTCTTCAGAGAGTGAAACAGTAGTCCTGGGCCGCGTTCAGGGTACGCCTCCATGACGGCTCGGAGACGTCTTTTTGGCTTATTTCCGTTCAGGGAAGCAAAAAGCACCTCGAAAATGGGCGCCAAATTCAGTGGTTTCAGCCAATCAGAGCTGTTCTTTTCCATTGCAAATGGCAGCCCCCTATGGGGGCTGCCATTTTAGAGGCGACCAACACTAAAGTCGTTCAGACTAGCATGACGTCAGGAATTTCTTGGAGGCGTATCTTGAACGTGGCCCTGGTGGTGTCTTCACCATGGCTAAGAATAAATACGCGAATTGTGGCATTGAATAGTTTGCACTATGTGACCTACATCCTAATGTTCTAACAAATGAGAGTAAACACACACACCAGCAATATCATATGCATATCATATTATAATGATCTAATTCACGTTATGGGCTGACATGACAGAATTCATATCATTAGCATACATGGCGAGCCCTGCCCGAGTTCGGTCATACACTGTTTCAACCAAGCTGACCCCTGAGCGTGTATTCTAGGTAGACGCTGACCAATGGAAGAACAATGGCAAATTACACACGCATGTATATATATACATATATGTAAGCGGAAGGAAGGCAACAAGAGACAGGCATGGGCGATATCAGTTTATAATAGTCAAAATGTAACAATAACAAGGATAACAATGGTAAAGTGATATGCAAGTAGCAGTAGATATCAAGTTGACAATAGGCAATATAAACAATTAGTACTCTGTAGCAGAATCAGTACAATTAGGATATCTGGCTGGGCAACTGCCAAGGGCGAAAACCCGAACCCAGCCAAGAAGGAGAAAATAAAACACAAAAAGAAAAGAAAGAAAAAACGGGAGTTAAATAACTCCGTCAATATCATTCGAGACTCTCATGTCGTTTAAGATGCGCACAGAAATAGGTTGAGTAATATATTTATATACACAGTCGGAACGGAACGCCAGTCAGCACGGGACTTAAGTTCCTCTAAGGAAGCACCCTGCATGTACACAAAGGTACAGCCACCCCGACGCAGGGAATGGCATGAAAAATCATTCGGATCAAGGCCAGCGGCCTCGGTAAACATTTTAATAGTGGATTGTAATTTTTTATATGGAAGGGGCATGAAGCCCCCCAAGGATGAGGGAACCTGAAATGCAGGGCAATTATCAGGCAAGGGAGTTTCAGCAAAGTGCTTTCTTGTCCAGAAAACTGCACATAAATCCGGATTCCTCAGGCTCGAGATCGGAATCAGCAATTTGCGCTCAGAAAATTGGATCATTTTTGATTTCCGGACGGATATCATCATCCCCCAAGGGGAAAATGAGGAATCAGACCGTAGAAGCACGGAATCTGAATTACGAAGAAGCCCTCTGAAGCCAGTTAGGATGGCGGCTCTCGTAGCTGTATGGCCTATCGAATCAGAGAAGCAAGAAAACATAAGTAACAAGTGCTTTGGCAGCAGAGGGGCTGCGGATTTAACTGACTGCCCTAAAATACGTTTAAGACCTCCTAATGTGGTTTTAATAGTGTGGTTCGAGTAATCAATGGGAGCAACCCCTTCAGAACGAAGAAAAAAAATTCAAAGCAGATAAATAATTGGTTCCAGAGCAGTACTTCAATGAATGGGATAACCAAGCTATATATATATAGCTACCTGCGTAGGGGGGCATGGAACAGGGGCAAGTAACCCATCAAACTCATCAATAAATTTAAGGTATTTCCTAATTTGCATAGACCGCGTGGTGATGCTGTTCGGTGCGTAATACCGCGAGGCAATTTCTCTAGCTTCAGAGTGAAGATCAGCAAGACCTAAAAATAAAAGCTGATATTCAGGCCAACAAATTAAATAAGTGCGAACAGCAAAGTAATGAGTCGTGGTCAGCAGTTACGATTTTTGCACGAAGACTCCGATCAGCCCACCTGCTGAAGCCATCACAAATTGAATTATAATTCGTCTTAATGTGGACTGAAGACATATTAAAATTATATCTAATGGGGACCCAAAAGAGTTTCTTCAGCCAGTTCATTATAATAGGGTTAGCAGATTTACCACTATTTATTGACCCATAGGTCGCACCAGCGATCGATGGCAGCAACAACTGCCCACATTTCGCATGTGAGCATTATTGCATGCATTGTCAGAAGAAGCAAGATGGTGTGATAGCCGGTGAGGACCGGATTTTGTCTTTAAAAAAACCTACACACCAATCATGTTGGTGCAACGCACCAAACCCAGTGTTTGAAGCGTCTGAATATACTGAGAGGGTTTCAGCATGACTACCGAGAATTTGATTATAATCATTAAATGAATCAACATAATTTAGCCACCAGCTAATCTCCTCTCGAAATGCAGAGTTAATCCAGAATTTATGGAATGGATGGCTAAGAGCTTTAACGGCATCATATATCCTAGAAGAGAAGGATCTGCCACCCCGCACAACGGTCGAACAATGAGACAAGCGTCCACCAAGACGTTCTAATTCTTTTTTAGTAGCCTTTCTTTTGTGCAAAAAGAATTGCAAGGTCAGTTTTATTTTAAGCACTTTGTCCGGAGGTAGTCAAAGCTGGAGAAGCACTGAATCGACATCTATACCGAGAAACCGGTTGGAATTCGAGGGCGAAAGTAGCTTATTGAAACTAACAAAAAATCCTAAACATCTCAAGATATTAATGAGAATTAATTGGCGATTGGAACAAGAGTCAAAAGAATCACTTAAAATAGCAAAGTCATCAAGATAAGTCACTATACAATTAATTCCCTCTTGCACAGCGCAGCAATAAATGAAATCAGAGATCTTGCTAAATATGTAAGGGCTGCTGGACAGACCCATAGAGAGGAAGTATTGATTTTTTCCATTTAAATTCCACACCAAACCCTGTCTTGGTCTATCACTTGGGTGAATAGTAATAGCACGGTAGGCATCTTTAATGTCAATTACGGCGAGAAAATCATCCTTTCTCAAGAGTTTAACCAAAGTGTCTAAAGTTTTATAGTTAAATTTGCAGCAAGTTTCATCAACAAAATTATTAACAGACTTATCAAATGGTTTGCTGCAGTCTATAATTAAGCGGTAGCCACCTGTAGCTTTAGGCACACAAAATATGTTATGCGAGCAAGTTGGAACAATGTCGGTCTTACTAATATAACCAAGTTTAATTTCAGCAAGCAATTTCCTCTCGATAAATTGCTTGTGTACATTATAGTGGGGTGCCCGGGCACTCAGTCATTTCAAATTGATGCAAAAGTTTCGTTTTCAGTACCAATTTGAAGGTAAGGGTCTATAGAACCATTTTGGTTTGAGTGTCAAACTCTCAGATTAAAAAAACAAAATGGCCACCAAAAACCAAGATGGCTGCCTATTTCAAGCTTTTTTTCGCATTACGCCTCGTAACTTTTGTACTATTGAACCTAGAATGATGATTTTGGTCTCTATACCTAGGTTTGCATGTATGAGTAATTGAATAAAAATAAAATAAACATGATTGGAGCATATCTTCTCTTATATTGAGTCCTACTTCCGAGTAACTGCTTAGTCAATTGCTTGAAAAACTCCTTGAACAATACATTTAATAAGAAAATGGCTAACAAATTAACCAAATTAACCTATATACATCATGTTAGTATCAGCTTCCTCATGGTTGCATTGATCCATTGGCTGTTTCCAACATGGTGGACTTGATCACCTGCAGTGATGTAGACATTCTTGTCATCTGGGAAATGTTCTTCTGTTATCTTTTTTGGCAGGGATGAGAACAGTTCCTTCTTGTTATCAACGTTCGCCAGAAAATTCTGCCAATTGCCTGGGATTTTGGCAGTACCAGATATGCGTTGTCGGATGCCTGTTCCTCGTTTTTCCATTGTGCCTCCTTTGATTGTCAGTGCATGATACTGGTCCCAGACAATATCTACTCTTGTCGATCGCTTCAAGTCGTGGCGAATTCTTGGGCAGAATACCTTGTCGAAATATGAATCAAAGGTCTTGCCACAGTACAGTTGTACCAGGAAGTGTGTGTATCAGTACTCCACCATCAATAATAATGAAGTCGTAAACATCTGGCGCTACTAGCTCCTCATCGACAGAAATGGTGCTACTTGTACAGGCTTCTGTGATATATACCAACAAATCTGACTTGGTACAAGAGTTGAGGGACCCTTCGGATGACAATGCAGGTGGGTATGGGGAAGATTCGTGACGAAAAAACTTCCTCCAAATCCCCCCCCCCCCCCGCGGCTGTCTAGTACAAGAAAAGCTTGCCCATATAGCTCTGCATGACGTTTGAAGTGCTGCATTTTCAGCTTAATTGCTGACTTCTTTTGTGTTTTCTTCTCATGGAACAACAGTAAGTTGTTTCGCTTGATAGGTGCTGTCAGAGGTGTGTCATTTGAGTCAAGCACACTCTGTCTGAAGTTGTTGTACTGCTCTTGTCCTATAGACTCGACTTTATGGACAGATACGGCAGCAGCCGCAGACTCACACACCTTGTTGTCTAATGTAACCAGGTCTCCACTGTGCTCCTCAAAAGGATTCCCATTGCTCAGCAACACCTCCATCAGGTCTTTGGCATGGCGTAGAAATCGTTGCTGAGATGCATATCCTTCCTCATGATGAGGGAGTTCTTCATCATCATCATTATCGTTTGCACCAGTAAACTCCTCAACGACACGGCTGATTTCCGGCCCAGTCACGATCCAGCGTTCCAGCATGTCCGGGTTCTCTGTGAGACGGATAATGCCACCAACTCCTTTCACCCTTTTGTTGGCTTGCTCGTGTGCTTGATCAATGGGTAAGGATGAGAAACGGTGATTGCTTCGAGTTATTGTCCAGTGTCCCTTCTCAAACTCTACTTGGATGCTATCTGGTAGAACTTCCAGGTCTCGGATAAAGATTGGAATCCACCTGGCATAATTCTGGTGATCGAGAGCAAAGAACAGAGGCACAAGCTTCCACAGGGTAGTGACCATGAGTTCTAACTTCCGTTCCCGATGTGCCCGGATGAACATGAATATGATCTGTTGGTACTTGTGTACGAGTAGCCAGAATTTGAATGTTGGACTCTGTTAAGAAGCTACCACAACCCAATCCTCAAGAGCCATCTCGGTCCCACTGTCTTCGTAGGCTCGCTTCAGAAGGCTGTCGAGTACCATAACAGTAACTTGATGGGCATATCTTGTTCTCATTACATTGGATGCTTTCAGAAAAGCTGTGGCTGCTGCTTCTGTCTTCACTAGCCCAGCTTTTTTCAGGGTTTCAGGCCATCCAGACCCACGCAGAAGATCTCCCATGGTGCTCCACAAAGCCATTTCAATGTGGAGCCCACCTAGCATAACCAGAAACTTGTCTTCCCCGAAGATGTCAGGGAAGGTCCACTGCATTTGTTTTGCTAGGTCATAGAGTGGTTGGTCCACTACCAACACAGGGACTTGTTGTGGGTTGAAGTGCTCAGTTGTTTTTTTCACCAGTTCCATTCCATGTCGAATCATTTCTGGAGTGGCGGCTTTTTCATGGAAAAGTGGCAGGAGGGCTTCAATGCCTTTTTCTGGTTGTCCAACAGTATCTGATCGAGCAGCATGGTATGAAGACCACATCGCTGGAGTGCGTTTTTCTGTATCAGAATCCACATATAGGGTGTCATGTACTGCAGTCATCCATGCCTGTTTGTGCTGTTTCTCCTCATCGAATGAACTTGTTGCCACTGGTTGCACATCTTTTACCGGAGGTTGGGTGACAAGATTTCGGCCCACAGGTGGTACAAACGTATACGAACAAGGCAGGATGGGTTCACTGCTGCGTGCTCCTCTTTGCTGTGCGTTGATTCGTAGACATTCTTGGTCCAACCCAGGCGTCTGTGATGAAGGAAACTGAAATATTGAAATACCAGTTCCATGGAAGGATGAGCTTGCAGTGCGTGATGTGGGATTGTGATCCAAGTTATCCAGGGCTGCAACTGTGAAAATGTGGTGATGCAAATTTGTAGGACAGACTATATCAGCGTTGTTCCTTGTATGATCTGCAATAGCCTGTGCAAATCTAGTTTCAATGCTGAGGACTTTCTTATATGACACACTCAGAGCATATTTGTGTAGTAGTTCTACCAGCTTCTTGCTTCTTGTTTCGGAATGCAATTTGAGGGCCAGGAACACTGCCAGTGGAGGCTCAACATTCAAGTTCGTTGAAAGAGAAGTCATATTTAGCATGGCCAACTGACTCACAGAGAGGATCTTCCTGGAATTCTCTTGTTCCGGCGATGATTTGGGTCCTGCGAGTAGTTGACGGAAGAAATACTTCATACGTTGTGGAACAGATGATTCTTCGCAACCATTGGGAAATGAACCATCAAACTTGAATGCAGTGTCATGATCAAAAACAGCTTTACGGAGAATCGATGCTGCCATTAGTAATGTATGTGCTTCCTCATCTGGTGTTTGAGTTGCATCTGATATGATCTTTCTAGCCGTCTTCGAACAAACGATGAAAACTCAGTCTCGGATACCTTTCTCCTCTGTCAAATTCGGGAAGTGTTCCAGGACTCTATCCTTTAGGGGTGTCCCATTCACAGTCTTCTGGATTCCATGTTGTTCTAATCTCTCGGTCATCATATGTCAGATCTTGCAATGCAAAAATTCTACGACCTCAAGTGACTTCTTCCTTTATAAATTGGAGCAATTCATTTTCTGTTGCGGTCTCAAGATTTTCGCTAGCTCTGTCTTGTTTACAAATCGCATCGTAACGGCGATTGAACCCTGTGTAGCAATTCTGATGGTACTTGGCTTCAATGGCGACCAGATCGCCTTCAGCAAGGAGTGCCACAATACGCTCTTCCCCCAGCGCGACTGCCTTATCATGTATCTGTTGGGTGAGTTTAACCTTCTGGAAAGAATGGTCTGCTTCATTTGTTTCATCACCACAGAAGATACCCAGATTACGATTAACAGCTGCATTACTCCGCCGGGATCTTTTTCTTACAGGAGGCAATCCTTCATTATGACTTTTTTTTGCATGGTCAAGTGCTGATGCCCTGTAAAGTTGACGACAAGATTTATGCCAGGATGCATGATTCTTCTGCATGGATTCTTCATCTGGAAGTTCTATGTCTGGGTGGGGAGCAGCACCAATTGCTCTGAACTGACTTGCGAGCCTGGTGATTTCTCTGTAGGCTTCCTCTGTACGACTGGCGACTGGATTCACAAGAGGACAAACAAGCACTTCCTCAGTTTGCTTTTGGCACAAAATACACAACTGCCATATCGTTGCCCCAGCCATCTCAGAAACAACCTGGAAAGACACCAAGAAAAAATACCCCATTTGTATCGTCACATTTTGTATTTATTGTCTCATTGGTATGAAATACCATATAAGATATATTCCAATCATGTTTATTTTATTTTCATTCAATTACTCATACATGAAAACCCATATATAGACACCGAAATCATCATTCTAGGTTCCATACGACAAAAGTTATGAGGCGTAATGCAAAAAAAAAAAATGGCAGCCATCTTTGATTTTGATTTTGGCAGCCATTTTGAATTTTTTTATCTGAGAGCTTGACACTCGAACTAAAATTGTTCTATAGACCCTTACCATCAAATTTGTACTGAAAACGAAAACGAAACTTTTGCATCAATTTGAAATGAAAAGAGAAAAATACCCCCCACTATTAGTCATAGCCGGTTTAACTCTCGCCGGGTAAGTGTTAGAAAAATTCTGGTTAATAATTTTATAACCAAATATTGCACCGTGAAGAATGTACGACCAGTCAGGGTCAGAGTCACCGCGAAAGAATAATTCTACAAAGATACGACATGGTTTAAATTGAGTTAATTGTTCGGCAATGTAATGGGTGCATAAACAATTGCCGTCGAAACAAGCACGTGTAACTGAAAACTTGACTACAAAACTATCGGAAGAGTTTAAATCAACAGCTGTTAAAGAATATGAGTGAGTGCTATACACAACAGTCAACCAACTTGAATTTATGTTATTCCAGATAGGTAAAGGCCCTGTCACATTACGGCGTATGGCGTTAGCGTATGCCAGTGTATGCGGTTTTCGACCCACACACGTCATACGCCGTCATATGCTACGCACGAGGTCCCAGCGGCATCTGAAGCGTATGCCCAGCGAATGCCTAACCTATGCCTAACCTATGCCTAACCTACCCCTAGCCTACCCCTAGCCTATGGCTGCGTATTCAAAGCGTATCCCGACCTATGCGCAGCGTACTGTGATGAGGTTTGACGGTTGTGATTGACAAGTTCAGCGTACGCCCAACCTATGTGTAACCTATGTTGGCGTACGCATAGCGTACGTCGAGCGTATGAGCAGCTTATGAGCCATACACCGCCATACGGTGAACATTTTTGAGCATGCTCAAAAAAAAGTTGGACGGATGCGCGTATGCCGGCATATGCGTAGCGTATGCGAAGCGTATGACGGCGTATGATGGCGTATGGGTTGAAAATCCATACACTAACGCCATACGCCGTAGTGTGACACCACTTTTACAGAACGTTGGGGGTATGCAAGAGACACCCGGCGGGTGTCAATCCAGCATATGCCCAACCTAAACCAACGTACCCCTAACCTATGCATAACCTATTCCGGCATATGCATAGCATACGCCTAGCGTATGAGCAGCGTATGATCCATACGCTGCCAATTTTGAGCAAGGAAACAGGCTTGTTGGAGGATTGACGTATGACGGCGTATGCGTAGCGTATACTGACGTATATGACGTAACGCGCTTACGCCGCCGTACGCCCTCGCAAAAAACCCTAATGTGACAGCCCCTTAAGGGTGTTACGTAATTTATAATAGCTTTGGCGGCCACACCAGGTGCCACGTGGTCGAGCGCGAGCTTGCCCGCCCCACCTACTTCTAGCAGAGCTGGGGAAGCACATTCTACCCACTTCGTACTAAGTACCAAATTACGACCAAATGCCTGAGAATCATTTAATAATTCTTTAACAGAAGTATGAGATTCCACATTATCTTTAATAATGTAATTATTAATGCAGGAAAAATTTGAAACAATAGTTACACGTGCCAATTTTTTACGTCGATTGATTCAGTCACGACGGCATGCACTACGTTTGTGAGAGTAACTCCCACATCGAGAGCACCAGTGGCCGTAGATAAAGGATTCACCCGGTACTTACAGTACACGGGTGAACGACAACGTAGTCTAAATACGGGCGAAAATAGTTTTATTATGGAACAGAGAGAAGAATGCCTGCCTCCAGTATCAAATGGATACTTCTATAGGCACAGAGTTGGTGAAATGGGAGAGAATGCAAAAAGACAAGATGGCGGCCGCAGAACGCCGTCGATTTCACTTTTAAATCTTATTAAACCAGATATTATATTATATTTTTCAACTCAAAGGTAGCGGGCTATCAATAAGAGATATGTAAAGAATAATTGTTGCTTCTTAGATTGTGAAATTAGGCTCTCAATTCTTTGACCCGCATTTTCGACAGCTTTTACATAGGGTTGGTTTGCACCCCTACTGCAGCAGTATGGGGTGAATCTTGTATCTACAGTGGCCGTAGCTGCAGGTATTGTCATCCCTGGAGCAGCCATTTTCATTATTAAAGTTAAAGCAAGGTTTCTTACCATCGCGACTGAATAGTTTAAAGGCTGTAGCCGAGGTGGTAGCTTTTTTGTCTTTAATATTTTCAAACGCATAGCAGCGAAGCGCTAGTTCGCTATTGCCTGCAGTGAATACTTCATAGCCCTGTTTTACCGTGACCTTGCGCACCTCCGTGTCATATGACACATGAGAAGAATCAGTAAAGTTATTGAATTTGGCTTTAGAACAGACAAACCTTATGTGCTTAATGACTGATAGGCAAGCTTGATAATCTGTGTTTGGCCTATCAAGAAACCAAGAACAAGTTGCTTCAACAATTTCATATGCGTTCAATTTCTTCACTTGCTTCCTGTCCTCAGTGAAATGTTTGAGCGACCACTTATGGCGCTTCCTCCGTTCCTTGCTTGGAGTGCGGCTTCCCAAACTTGAGCTGGACGAGCGGTGACCGTGTCTGCAGCGGTGAGTGCGGCGAGAAAAACTCATACCTCATTCAGCATTGATATCTATGGCGGCGAGGTCCTCCTCTAGTTGCTTCTGTTGTTGAAGCAACGATGATATACGGCGCTTCCGTTCAAGGGACTCGACCTTGCCCCTGAGAGCTCGCTCCTCCTCCGCACAGTCATCCGTAACTGCACCACCGGTAGCACCACGTGGCTCGGGCTTGATGTCGGTAGCCATCTTGCCTACCACAGATAGGTCTGTCGGTGTCACCTCAAGCAATGGGTGCGCTCTAGTCGAACGCTTCTCCACTGTAATTTCGGCCGTAGCTGCAGTCCTCGGACACTTGGCATCCACAGGACCTGAATGAGAGCTGCCACAGTTCAAGCAATATTCTTTAGGCATAGTATGCCGCAAGAAGGATTCTGACGTGACAGTAGCCCGTGTTGGTGACAGCAACCTCAAAAAAACTCAACAGGTCAGAGAAGTGTCACTCTGCAGTGTCGAAGGCCGAGTGTCCAGTCCAGTGCGTGTTGGCCTAGTGTCCAGTGCCAGTGCGACTCTAGCACTGCACGCACCCCTAGCGTCGAACCCGGGAACCATAATGGTAGCGACAAGGCGAGACTAGAGTTGCCGGAGCCCTTTCGCTCTACAGCCGTATACAGCTCACTGATTACAAGCAATATATATATTTTACCTCGGTACTAAGCCTCAGGCTACTCGTAGCCGAGGGAGAAGGAAGCACATCTGGGTCCAGCAATTAGCATAATCAACTCACGACGGGAGGATTTTCATTGAGTTGCTCCAACAGTTTTTATCTACAACGACATACTAACTGTAAGTATGAGATTTTAAAATGGTACAGTTATGTTATGATACTTTACTGCACCTTTTGACGAAGTTTTAAAACTTGGATGTTTATGTACATTACTTTTATTGGTGTTTTACGATTCGTGAAATATCGTTAGACCAAAGTGCCATGTTTTTTCTTTGTTCTACAAGCCGCCCGTTGCCGAACGAAGAGAGATGTGGTTGGAGCCACATCTCGTTAGGATTTATTCTTGGGTTTCTTTTAAGGATTCCCCACATTGTGTATTTAGGCGTACCTCCGAGTTTCGTAGCATTTTCTCCAACTTGTTGGCGTGGTAGCGACAGGAGGGAGAAGTGTACGGAATAGAGAGTGTGGGAGGTTACCGGTACACTGGTCCCTATCCCTCATTTGGTTTTGGTTTCGATACCATACACCTATGACATTTACACCATAGCTTCACTTACACCTGTGTTGGAACAGTTTAAATATGTTCTCCAACACCGCTAGATGGACAATTTGGGTTTGCTTAACCTGTTTGTGACATTTGGTCGAATTTGGTCGATTATTTAGTAACTTTCTTTCGATTGTTACAGACTTCTGATGGCTACGAAGCGGAGTAAACCCGCAGCTCCCGCCCGGTTGATGGATGACTACGACTCGTCCCCGGTGGTGACCACGCCGCTTTCTCCCGAGCACGTCATCTCGGAGGAGGTCAGTGGGCCAGACGCGGTAGACGCGGCCCCATCTGACCTAGAAGCCAAACTGACACGGATGCTGGAGAGTAAGCTCGAGGAGTTAATTCCGGCCAGGTCTCGAGTGAGAAAGAGGCCGACTCCGGAGTCTGACGACTCGGACTGGGAGGACATCTCGGATGAAGATTCCCCATGGGATGATTCGTCTCCAGAGAGAGTCCCAGCGAAGAAGTGGAAGAAGGCCAAGAAGGCGGTTAGTTCGCCTGGAGATGAGTACACACAAGCGCGCAAGAAGGTGGTCAAGCGTAAGAAGAGAAAGAAACACAAGACTAAGAAAAAGAAGAAGGACTCTTCTTCTTCCGATTCATCTTCGGACTCGTCTACTACTGAGTCTGACTCCGATACGCAGCGTGCAAAAAGTTTGAGGGCGTCATACATACCATCCATAAGGCGCTCCTAGGAGCGCTAACGGCGATTACGCCAGTGGCGAATCGGATGCAGGCAGAGAACAAGTTCTCTTCTTTGGCCAGGACTATGGATGGAGGGATTGCCATGCTCACAGCAGCGAGCAACTTCCTCTCGTACATACGCTTTGAAAACGTCTTCAAGCCGTCTGTACGGATGTGGGCAAGGAAGTTGCCTGATCTAAAAAGGTGGTGGACAACGATGGAAAGGAATACACCTTATTCCTTCCACCTAAACCCATCAAAGGAAAACCTTTGGACAAAACTAAGATGTTCGGTGGCCAACTTTAATACCTCTTCAAAGAGGTCAAGACTGGATCCAAGTGTGGCAAACATATGGATGAGAAAAAGAAGGCTACCGACGCGAACACTCGGTTCACGAAAAGTTGACTGGATTTTCGCAATCGTAGAGGTTGCAACGCAAACTCCGGTGGCCACAGGAACACCCGTAAGTAAATTTCAAGCTGGAAACATTCAGAATTGTTTAAATGAGTGGAGAAAGATCACCGATAATTTGACAATTCTAAGTATTGTCGAGGGAATACGAATTCCATTTACGAAACAACCCGTACAGGAAACAATTCCTTTTACTTATCGTTTTGATTTAAACGAGAGAGAAGCATTATATAAACAGGTGTTGGAATTTTGTCAGAAGGGAATTATAGAGCCCGTGGTCTATGTGACAGACAAATTTGTTTCAAACATATTTTAGCAACCCAAGCCAAATGGGGATGTCCGAATGATTCTGGATCTGACAAGGCTGAACAAATTGGTTAAATATAAACTCTCGAAACGGCAAGGGATTTGGTAATAAAAGGTTCCTGGCTTGCCAGTGTGGATCTTAAAGATGCCTATTATACGCTTCCAATTTACAAACAAGATAGGAAATTTCTGTGTTTTGTTTGGAATGATCAACTCTATGTGTATGCCGAATGGCTTAGCTTGTGCTCCTCGCTTGTTTACTAAACTGCTGAAACCTATCTTTTCATTGATGGCAAGGAAAGGACATATAATGTTCCGATATATTGATGATTCTTTCATTGTCGCACAATCAAAGGCAGACTGTCAAAATGCAGTAGATGATCTCTGTGCAACGTTCACTAAATTAGGATTTTACATCCATGACAAGAAGTCAGTTTTTACACCAACAACACATTTGAAATGCTTGGGGTTTCTGTTAGACACAGACAATATAACTGTGTCATTAACGCAGCAGAAGCTAGACAAGTTTATTGATACAGCAGACCAATTGTTGCAGTTAACAAGGCCAAAGATTAGGCAGGTCGCAGTGTTAATTGGAATCATGATAGCCTATGCTCCAGCTATCCTATATGGGAAAGCTCACATTAAGTCGCTAGAAAGGGGATTCTGAAAGAAAAATGACTATT